>JAHKKF010523122.1:0-10515 GCA_019740295.1 Labeo calbasu | reverse complement strand
AACCCGGGTCGATCGTGTTGAAAAGAATATTGCATGCGCTTTACCAACTGAGCCACTGGCGCTGTTGTTTGGCAGGCGTCTTTTGTAGTGTTGACTATTCCAATCGTTCGTGGGCGGAGTTGGTATAAATAGCCTCTGCCAACAAGGCGTGCTGTTTGCGCTTAGTGTAAATAGACACTCTGATTTAAAAAAAAAATACAAAGTGTAAGAAAAAATATATTTTGGAGTTCATGAGCTTAATGAAAAGCTAACCAGTAATTACACGCAAAAAAAAATAATTAAAAATAAATAACTGTAAAATAAAAAAAAAAAAAAAAAAGATAGTTTACCTGCATGTCATATGGCTATTAACCAACACCAGAGGACCACGAACATGCAGATGTGATAATTATTAAATTATTCATTTTGAAATCACAGGGGTCCTTCAAGTAAATATATTAGGTAAAAGAAGTTCAGATGACAAAAAAGTTTGGGAATTCCTGCATTAGATGTCAATTAGTGCATTTTAATGTGTTTGAAAGACAGCATAGTTAACCCATAATTCATAAAAAAAAAAAAAATAAATAAATAAAATAAAGTGTTGATGGAATGTCAACACATCTTAAACCTGCAATGCTTTTTTGTAAATCCAGTGATCAAATGTTGTGTGGCCACCTCACTAGTGACTGGTCTTTGTGTGAATATCCACAAAACTGGAGGACTATTTGAATATGTGTGAACATTTAAAAGGTGGAGGGAAAAAAAAAAAGGAATCAGTGAGAATAAATAAATTCTGAATCATTTATTGCTGTTTTGTGAATATGTAATCATGTAATTAAAGTAACTGTAGTGAGTGTTTTAAATGTAATTTAATCTAATTACAAGTATTTAATTTTTGTAATCTGATTACATATAATCAGTTACTGCCCAGCTCTGTTAATATCCAAGTAGCATGCAGTGAAACAAATAAAAACAATAGAAGAATTAATAAAGTAAAGATCTTGAAATTAAGCAAATGTAAAATATAATATTTGTATGTGTTTTATACAAAAACATAGGATGAGGAAAAATTGTTTATTTATATTTTATAGTTTGGCTAAAGCTATAATTTTGCACTTTTTTACAAAAAAAATCACAGTCTGTTTGTTTATCAGATCCGCATCGACAGCAATAACGAGAGGAGCGTCCACACCAGCCGAGGCCCTCAAGCTCTGGCAGGAGACAGCGGAGGGAACCGGCAGAGGCCCATTAAGGACAGAGGCGTTAAGAAAGACAAGCAAGACGGCCCAGACAGCCAAGCCGTTGTGAACGGCGTTTCGTAGAGAATAACGTGCCCCCGTTCCCCCATTCTCCCACTCAGCTCCACCAATCCAGATGCTTCTTCATTAGAGACACATTAGGCCAAAGAGAACCAGGTCAGTAGGGCTGTCGCAAGACATGACATAAAGCACACTTTGTAATTGTTAGTTGGGGTAAAAGATGAGGTCTCTTGGTGTATGGTGTGTGGAATTTGGTAGCCTTCACGGATTAGAGAGACCGGTCTCTAAATCACAACTGAAGCTACATGTTTTCTAATTGACTTTCTAAATAACTACCTATGAAACAACATAAAGAAGCTGTGGATTAAATGTCTCTCAAAAACGGAATCCTGAAATGCTTTCCAAGCAATTGGTTTTTAAATTTTTTTTTTTTTTTGATTTTCCACAATGTCCAAACAAAAGGGAAAGAAACGCATTGGAGGATGAACTCAAGCGCTCGGGGCCCAAGCCTATGCCACATCTCACGGCATACGTTGTTTTTACGCGCTTCGGTGTCTCATGGTTACTCGAGCCCATTCTGATGTGAGATCTTAGCCACATCGTTAGCAAAAAAATGAAAATGACAAAAAAAAAGGCAAATGTACAAAAAAACAAACAAAGACAAAAAAAAAAAAGCTCCTGTCTGGATCTGTGCCTTTAACTAGTGTGGATAGTATCATAATTTGGATGTTTAAATCAGGGAAGAAGACGTGAACAACCTGTCTGAGCAACGTGTGTTGCAATCTCAGCCGACGACTAAAAATAAAAGGTGTTTTTTCTTTTTTTTTCTGTGCTGCATGTATTTCACCAACATTTTGTATGTCTGAAAAGCAGGATTCTATCGAGTCGGCCGAATTCTGATATTTTGCCATAGCTGATTTGTGTGTAGTAAAGGTATTAACCTAACTAAACTAGTCAACTGTGGAAATCATAAATTGTAACCGACCACCCAGAGACAAATATCAATGCTAATGAAGTGACCGATTATGAATTTTGACGTTTAGCATATCTTTGCATTATAGGATAATTCTGATTTCTTTTTTCGATAGAGGTAGCAAAGCAGTTTCCTTTAAATAAATGTTTTTGGTTTTTCATTTTCCTCCGATCATGATAGATGACGCCAGTCGTTCAGACTCTTTTCTCCTCACAAACAGGGTGGAAATGCTTTTTTGTGTTTTTTTTGTTTCTTCAGTTCAGTTCATGCTGGCCACAGTAAACTGCCATCTTTCCTGCTGTATTTTTCAGCATCAGGTGTGAAGCACTTAATATCAGATCTCTGTAACATTGTCTTTGTCCTAACAATGGCTCATCATAGACTGAAAATGTTGAACTGTGGGGTTGCATACTGTATATTACGTCATCCGTTAAGAGATTGTTGCTGTTCTTTTTAGATTGAACTTTAAATGTGCACTTATCATGTTTGTGTTACTCTGCAAGTACTTTATAATCTATAAACCTATAATAAACTAGAATGTGATAAGACTTCCTCAGCAGGTGAATCACATGTATGCTGTCAACATAACTAAACTGAAGTTTAGATATCTTCGCTAATTTTGAGTCTACTGTACTTTTGCAGCTGAATTCGCTTCGAGAGGGACGAGAAGGGGGAACACGATGTTAACTTTGATATGAAAACCGTCTGTCTTATCCGACTAGTGCTTGTGCATTAAACTTTAGTTTACATTTTCGAAAAAGACGCGATGCTGTTCTGAACCCACGATTCTTTCCAAACCTACTGTGACGATAACCATGGTAGTTTTTTTCTGCTTTCCTTCGACTGTACAGCGAGATGACCGTTCGTTTCGAGTCGGTCGTATCCTCTTTGCTCTTTTTCTCTACGTTTCTAGTTCTCTTTGCGCTCCTGTACTCTCGCTAGTCACCTTGGCGAATAACCAGCTCTACCTGTTAAGCTTACACGCCAGTTTCAAAGTGATTTGCCTGTGAAAACGAAAGCTGAAAAGAACCTGTGACTGGCAGAGGACTTGCAGCTCTGTGGGTTGGGAAAAACAAACCACTCTCTCTTGACGGAGGCGGCCCCGGACGCGTCCGGCCCCTCTCGTGTGGCTCTTAAAAAATTTAGCCTTTACTTCGAAATAAGGTGTTCAATGGTTTACTCTCAGTATTTTTAAAACCTGCACGTCCACGGCGGGCAGTAAAACTGGCGCAGTTCACCGCAGTCTGTTCGAAAAACAAGAAGAGAAAAAAACAAAAACATGCTCCGAATCTTTGAAGTGTTGCCAAACAGACTGTTTTCTAGTTATTTATTTTTTGGAATGTATATTGAAATGACAAATTGTAAAACCATCTCTTGCACACATCGTAGGCTATCGTGATCGAAAAAGAGCTGAAAAAAAAAAAATCCTTAAAACATGAAATACTGTAGATACTGAACTGAGGTAGACTGACCTTGTATGTTACTGCACTTTGGGTAATAATTTCTTTGTACATAATAGCAGAACAGACTGGGTTTTATGTTGACATTGTTTGGTTATAGTGCAATATATTTTGTATGCAAGCAGTTTCAATAAATAAAGGTTGATCTTCCTCTGCAATCTGAAGTGTTTTTATTCCTCGTGGGGAATTGGACATTTTACATTCCATATGTGGAGATAAATCCGCCCGTCATTAAACACGACGGCAGGTTTAATTAGTCCTTTCTAAAGCACCTTAACATCAGCAGATTCCTCTCCACGTCAAATCCTAATATTGCTCGTTTTGTGCATGTTGGTCTGTCGTTTTCTTTGTTCCTCCACTTGGTGGCACTGTGGCACAGGCTAAATCCGACAGTAATGCCTCTGCAACTGCTCCTGTAATGAATCCTGGCAGTACATCAGCATTTTAATAGGGTGAATGTGGGTGAATTGGGACACTTTTTGACATTGAAGTGTTTTACCTGAATTCACCCTGTATTTAACAACTGCATATTCTGCTGTGTTTGCCAATGTGTTTTATATAGCAGTTAATCCACTTTATTTTATAAGAAAAAGCACTTCAAGTAAGATCAACATCTCTTCTTTGTTATTAAAGAATCAGATCTTGCTTATCAAGGCTGCATATATTAGTTTAAAAATGAACTAATATTGCAATTAAAAAAAAAAAACAAACATGTATATTTGATTATATTGAATTTATTTCTGATGCAAAGCTACATTTTCAGCATCATGTTTTCAAAGTATAACTGCTTGCTCATTTATTTGATCAGAAATACAGTAAAAGCAGCAATATTGCAAAATATAATTTCAAATAACTGTTTTCTAATTGAATACATTTTAAAATGTAATTTATTTCTGTGATGCAAAGCAAAATGTTCATGTTTTTTTTTTTTTTAAGTATCATTTGCTTGCTCATTATCCAAAAATACAGTAAAAACAGCAATATTGTGAAATGTATAAATTTCAATTAAATGTAATTTATTAATTTGCAAAGCTGCATTTTCAGCCTCGTTATGCCAGTCTTCAGTGTCACATGATCCTACAGAAATCATTTTAATATACTGATGTACTGCTCCACAAAAATAAATGAATAAATAATAATAATAAATTTCATCATTGTTGACATCAGTTGTGCTGCTTAATATTGGAGAAACATTTTCAGAAGGTTAAGGGAAAGAAAAAAAAAAAAAAAAAAAAAAAACTCTTCAATAACAGATTTTTATTTTTTATTTATTTTATTTATTTATTTTTTTTTTTCCGGTGTTTTATTAAAAACATATTTGATTTTAATAATTCAGTGGTTACCAAACACAAGTTACTTCCTTTTTTTTTACTTCTAATGAGAAACGTCTTTATGGTATTGTTTTTCAACTCTGTTACAGACAAATTAGGCAATAAATGGGTGTAGAAATAACAGTACATCATAATAGGAAAAACCCTTGTTTCATTAAACAAACAGTCCTTAAATTTAATATAATATAATATTTTACGTATACAATACTTAACCTTTACAATAAAAAAAAGAAAAAAGAACCGACCACTTGGAGCAAACATTTTTCATCTGAAAATGTATCTACAATATCCAGTAAAAAAAAAAAAAAATTGAAATATAAGGCTGCAAAAATACATCAGTAATGTTAATAAGATTTTAAATAACTTTTTTTTTTTTTTTTTTTTTTTTTGTTTTTTTGGCGAAAATGGTTCATAAACAGAGTTGACCCTTTAAAGTAACAGAATTGTGAAGTAGTAGAATCCCGTGGACTGTCAGTTGTTACCGCATTGTCAGCATTGTTACTCTACCATGGTAAGATTGAGTTTGGCGATAACATATTTCACAATTTTGTTTGTTATTTGTAAAAAAAAAAAAAAAAAAAACTACACTCGGTAGCATAAATGCTAAGAGCACATGGCACTAATGACATGATGATTAAATGTTTTTTAAATAACACAAAGTGTGATCAGTAAAAAAATTTTTTTTTTTTTTTTTGATATTGTGGTAACATTTTTGACACTTGGTGTAAAAACTTTTTAGATTAAATATGGTCTCAGAGAAAGCACACATACTTTTCAGTGCTTCAGATCTTATCAAGGAGGGAACGTGACATCATTTCCTGTGTCATAGTTGTGGGAAATAATTCCACTATTTTAAAGGCAAAGTATGGTACAGTAACAGAGTTGACGCAAGATTTACAGACATTTTTATAAGAAAAAAGTTATTTAAAAAATAATAATAATAATAATGATGTAGAACAAGGTAAATAACTATTTAGAGCTTTTATGAAAAATGAATGAAATATTACCAAAAAAACAACAATAAATTTTTTTGATTACACATTGATACATGATTGAAAAAAATACACTGACTAATTCGGACAAGAAATCATGATTTTAAGACCTTTTTTACAGAAAGTATTATACTGTTTTGGGCTATAACATTTTGTAATTCATAACAATGAGTAACACATTAAAATAATTTAAAATGTAGCCATTTGAAAATAGCTGAATCAAAAATAACTATGCAATTATAGAATCACCCATATACTGATGTATGAAATATATAAATATACTTGCACTCCATGCTTGGAAATACACTAATACACTTTTAAATACACTTTTTTTTTCTCTCTTTCTCTCTCTTTTCTTAACATCAGTAATATTACAATGTACTTTTTTTTCATCTTCAGGTGAGCATTGTAATAAGTATGATTGCTTAGAAAACTAGTTTCACACCTCTTCTCAATAAGCTGCATAATTACAAGTATCATTCATGTAATTGTCTTGCCATGTGTTGCACTAAGGTTTAATAAAGTGCTAAGTATGAGCAATAGTTACAATGACACTTGCCTTATTATAAGGTTTCATAGGTTCATATTACAGGTTTTCAAAATCTGTTATGTTTCTTTCCATTCCACATTGCCACATTGGTGGAACTGCATGTTGTTTGTAAGTATTTAACTATGAGTCTCTAAAGCGGATCCAGATTGGCTACTTAAATTTCTAACTGTTTCCTCTGCCTTCTCTGACACTCTTCTGCTAGACAGAGTGCAATTGGAAAAAAGAACAAAAAAAAAAAAAATTGGTCCTGCATCACTGGATTTCCACAGGAGCTGACAGAAATTTAGCCACTCTGCCTTTTTGCAGGAGGAAAGGGCCAATTACCTCCGACCCCAAACAAAGTCTGTTGGAGCCCTTCCCCTGAAATCCGTGCCATCATCCACCCGATGGATCCACCAGACTGACCTAGTTTCCTCTCCACTAACAACCACGAGAACAGCATTCAGTACAGTGACCCGAGATGCTGCTGCTTCCCTCTTTCTCATTGTCATGTTGTCTAGTTCATTTAAAGCAACACTCAAAAACCTGTCCCCCCCACCCCCTTCTCTCCCTCGTTCCCCCCTCTTTCTTTCTCTCTGTCCCTGTGCGGTCATTAATAAATGCATGGGAAATTAATGACAACATCTAAAATTATGCCTGCAGTACTATTTAATTAGTATATAATGACAGAAGCTGTACATCTATCACAGCTCTGTCCCAGTCAAGTGCTTTCATTTAAAGTAAAAACGAAGCGCATTAATCTAACATGGATAAAGGTTTTATTTTATGTTTTTATTAATTCAGAATCATTGATATATATTCATTTTGAAAGTTTTAAAAATGTTACTCTGTTACATATGGCTTTTTTGGAGCCAATAAACCCAATTTGTAGTTGAAAGTTGTACAAACTTTTTCCCCCCCTTGTTGGTTTTATACATGCAACTAAAATGTATATTATTGTACATTTAGTTGCATAACCATTACTAGATAAATGGTGTTTTGTTCTCTCTTTGCTTTTATAGGGTCACCCAGACATCATTATTTGTTCTATGTGTACAGAACAGCATGTTTTATAGTGCAGCTCTAATAAAAAGATGTACCCAAAAACTAGCAGCATGCACTTTGTCTTTTCGATGCTGATTTTGAAGCGTCCAGCCCCCGCCGTTCTCTCTCTTTCTCTGTCTGTCTGGGTCCCCCATGACTCATTTCTGTGTTGCCCCTGGCTTGTAAGAGTCGTGTCGGACTCATGCGTGTGGTGGAGTGGGATTCAGGGGCCACACACTGAGCCTGCTGTCAAACCGCACTCCAGCGCCATCAGTCTGGATTTAACATCACAGACTTAATATCTGTTCTCCATCTTAAAAATGCTCTTTATATGACAGTGACACAAAAAAGCCGAGAGACTCATTGTCAAGATATGGCGTTGTCGGTTTCATCGTGATTTCTCGAAGAATGACAGATGATGAATTTAGGCTCATCATTTGATATATTTAGAATTTGTCACATTTAAATTCAAACAGTAAAGCAATGCACTAGTAACACCTAGATTATGCGTTCAATTCCCAGGGAAAGCAAGATAAATAATACAATTTAAATATAAAAGCTTTGTTGGATAAGAGTTGGCCAAATTAATAAATGTAAATGTAACTATTATTCTATTTGATGTATAATCCAAATACATACATTATATCATATGCTGTATGTCTTCGGGAGGTTTTTAGCTTTCAAACACGTTAAAATTAACAAATTCACATTATTCCTTACTGGCATGTAGTGCAGGGATTCCCTTTTAAAAAGTCTGTCCAGAAGGAAACATGATGCATTAAAAGCTGGGGGTGAAAACTTTTGAACAGGATGAAAATGTTCATTTTTTTCTTGTTTTGTTGAAATATACATTTTTTCCCATTTAGTACTGCCCTTCAGAAGCAACAGAAGATACTTGCGTGTTTCCCGGAAGACAAATTAAGTACAATTTACCTTGATTTCTTGTTTCCCTCTGGAGCATCAGTGAACGTGTGAACCTTTTTTTAATAGTTGTGTTTGAGTCCCTCAGTTGTCCTCAGTGTGAAAAGATGGATCTCAAAATCATACAGTCACTGCTAGAAAAGGTTCAAATATGCAAAAGGTGCTGGAAAAATGAAGAATTTGCAGGAACTGGAAATTTTTCCTCAGTTGCTCAGTTTAACTGTCAGAACAAACAAGGGACTCATGAAAAACCATCACAAAACAAACAAGCAAAAAAACAGTCGTAGATACTCCAGGAAACCACACACAGTATTAACAACCAAGGGTTCCCAAACTTTTGAAGGGGGTTATTTTAATTATTTCAGCAATTTTTTGGTCTCGTGGACTATATGTAAACATCTTTTATGTAAAATATATTTCTCAGGACAGTACTACATAAAAATAACATATATTTTGTATGATCTCTCTTATTTTGTTAAAATTATTTTCATAGATTCTGCAAGGGGTTCCCAAACTTTTGCATAAAACTGCATTTACTTGAAGTACCCCTGGGATTTTTTTTTGTTTGATGTTTTTGTTTTTGTTTTTCACTGACATTGGTTAATGGTGTTTTATATTTTTAGTATTTACTTGAAGGGGTTATGCTCTTTTACAAAGTCTTGATTTTGTTTTGGGGTTGTACTAGAACGTGCTTTCATGCTTGGTGGCATAATTTACATTATTACAATACCTTTCTCCCCAGCCTGGCACAAATGGCTCGATTATTTCTGGGTTTAATGAAAGCCTGCCTTCCGGAAAACTAAATGTGTTGTGATTGGTTAGCTGTCCCAGTGCGTTGCGATTGGCAAACAGCTTACGGTGGTTCAGTACTGCCACGCCCCTTGCCATTCTTACGTTTTAAATATGGATATTTTTCTTACAAAAACGCATTGATTCGCTACAGGAGGCCTTTATTGACCCCTTTACTTATTAGCTTTTCATTAAAGCTGCAGTCCGTAACTTTTTTGGTGTTAAAAATGTATATAATAAGCGATCATCATGAATTAATTTTCCAAACAGTTTGTTGCTTATCCTGAATCAATACAGTACACCTATAATAAGTTTTTATATTCTGACTATTTCAGACTGGTTCTGGTAGGAACCGCTGTGGAGTAGCCTAGTACCTGCGTGATTCGTCTTAGACATAAACAGAGAGAAGTAGCTCCGGCTACAATATTCTTCCACAAGCATGCAGTTCTGTTTATTAACTGCTAGCGTGCCAAAAGTTACGGACTGCAGCTTTAAACTCACAAACCCCCTGCAGTTTCTTTACAAACTCTGGTTACTTTGGGGAAAGTAACTTTTAAAAGTAACTCTTACAATATTGACTTACTCCTAAAAATTGGAACTAATTGCATTACTTGGTTACTTTTTGTGAAAAGTAATATGTTACATTACTTTTGGATTCCTTTTTCTCATCTAGCCTGGGCGTGCTTGCTTCACTTTTTCTGCTATTTATGTTACAGCCTTATTCCAAAATGGATTAAATTAATAATTTACCTCAAAATTCATTAAAATACCTTATAATGACAACGTAAAATAAGTTTGTTTGAAATCTTTGCACATTTATTAACAAAAAAAAAAACAACAACAACAACAACAACAACACACATGCAGGTTTGTTTTTTGTGAATGATGGGGACTTACCATAGACTTCTATTGTTTTTATACTGTACAAACCATATTTTCTGTCACCCTACACCTAAACCTAGCCTTCACAGGAAACACATTTTTACTTTCTCAAAAAAATCTCATACTGTATGATTTATTAGCCTTTTGAATTATGGAGACACTCAGAATGTCCTTGTATTTCATCCTCTCCTTGTAATAGGTTGTTTGCAATCACGTGATTCTGAGGACGCGCAAAAAGCAGATGGAGGGCAGGAAGTGATTTTTCTTTCTAGGAATCAATAGCAGAATCTCTATGTTTTCAGTTGTTTATGGAAATCGGTCAAATTGATAAATTTTATTTCATATCGTGTATGAAC
>JAHKKF010523121.1:1678-28736 GCA_019740295.1 Labeo calbasu | reverse complement strand
GACTAAAGAAAGAAAGACATGAACATCTTGGATGACAAGGGGGTGAGTACATTATATGTGAATCTTTGTTTTGGAAGTGGATTTCTCCTTTAAGTGATTCAAAACACCCAAATTCCAAACATCAACATCTTGAAACACAATCTTCAAGAAAAAACTAAAGACACAATAGCAATACTAATGAAACCTAATAATAACATAAATCATGTATAAATCAGTAACATTCCTCATCCTTCACTAAATCCATAAATGTACGGTAAAATGTATTGAATTGTTATTGCTACAAATGTCCTGCATACGTTCTGAAGGCTACATGTGGCTGCATGCAGAACACACAGTTTGTGTGTGTCACCTTAGGGAACTGATAGATGATCTGTGGCTCATATATCCCATCTTTCGTCTTCTTAGGCCGAACCACCACCAGATATTCGAAGAAAAACTGCCCGCTGGCGTATCGCTGCTCCTTTGCCTTTTCTTCCACGGTAGAGAGCTCTGTGCTAGCAGGTAGATCTGGTTCCTTACCAGTTCCTACAAAAACACACATACACACGTGTTAGCTTCTGTGATGTTTACCTCTCAAGTCAACACAAATGCTCCAGAACAAACTGAGACTGTTTTCAATCCAATGCAGAGGATATACTAGCTAACCAACTGTTTATAAACTGCATCTAAAAAATGTTGCTCTTCAGAAAGAGCACTTGAAATGCTGATCAAACAGGGAATGCTAAACCCTGAACAAGTACAAACAAATTAGAGATGAGAAAGACGGAGCTCTTCTATGAATTTCCTTAACATTTCCTTTTGAGCCTGCTTTTTGGCAGCCTCCCCCAACACAGAGCAAACAAAGCCGACAGGAATACCATACGAGTCCACTAAGTCAAAGTCTTGTTCTAGCTTGACTTGCCTCACCATGGAAACGTTCAGTGTGCCTTTCTATACAGGACAGAACAATAACTGCTGCTTGTAACTGAAAAGACAAGAAGTGCACTAAAGAACAGATGCAAATTGTGTGCTTTGACTCACTTTGTAAACCTTCTTGCGACTTCATAAATGAATTTTAAATGAACAACATATTACAAGCGAATCTTTCTAAATATCTTGAATTAGAATACATGAGCACATACTCAAAACTTCAGTTCGAAAGACAAATTATTTTAGGCATGTTGCCCTAAGACCCGAGAATGAGTCATGCTAAAATGTTTTGACAAGCTGCTTTTATATAGTGAGTATAAAGTTGGTGACCACAGCTAAACATAACAATGTTTTATATAGTCATGTTTTGATGTGCATTCATGAAAGGTGGTTTTCATCACTTAAAACATACAAACATACAGATCTGTATGTGTAGATATGTGTGTTATATAGCAACACTTGAATAACGTTTCTCACTGTCTTTGCTGATTTTTCCCCGGAAGGACGAAAATAAGGTACTGAACCTCTTCATGGCTCCCATGTCTGGTTGTTCTTCACCTGGAAGAAAGACACCTAAGCAATACAAAGCACAAAACAGAAGAATTAATCACATGCAACCAGAGAATTGCTCAAGAACATGTTACCAGAAATGTGTTGAACACTAACTCATGTTTGGTTATTCACTTCCTTAGCCGAAGAGGTTAGTTTTGACAGCTGAAATGTAAATTGTAATTTCAACAAATGTAATTTATTCTTTCCCACATAACCATGTACTCAGGAGTTCTTCAACAGAAACCACAAAAAGTCTTGCTTAACCTGCTTTGTTTGTAATTTAAATAGCGTACACATGCCAGATAGTTAACTGTAAAGAATCGATATCCCAATACAATATTGTGCCTAACTATTCAACAGTATGATAAATCTAAGTAACAAAACTGTTAACGTAAAGTCTTAGACATACATTATGATAGATAGATAGATAAATAGATAGATAGATAGATAGACTTTAGTCTTACACAACACATACAGCAACTATTTAACAAGTTTAACAAGAAATTACATAAAACTTAACATAAAGTCTTAACATTCATGCAGACAGATAGATAGACACAGATATATTGATAGATTGATAGATAGATACATAGATAGATAGATAGATAGATAGATAGATAGATAGATAGACTTATAGTAGTAGTCTAACAGAACACATTAAAGTAAAAGAAAAATATATAGAAAAAGTGGCTTATATTCTATCATTTCCATTAAATGAGAACATAATATATAAGCAATTCTTATCACTTACACTATACAGAATTACTAAAGCACGGTTTGGTTGAACTTACTCCGGTGTTTACGTGAGTTTGCCTTCTTTCCTCTTCTTTTGACATTAGAGAGAGTAATTCCGTTTGAATTCATGTTTGAAGTCTCTGCGTAAAGTTTGTCAGTAAAAGCGATATTTATGTTGTGATCTCACAGCCTTTCCCATGGACGCCCAAGACCACTGAACTAACGCGAATGAATGTGCGAACTGCGAAGCCAACATGTGTACGCACTGCTATCAATGGTTCTTTTTAAAACGGTTCTTTCGAACCGAGTCGCGAACCGTTTGTGAATCATTTGACTAGTAAGAGTCAAACAGCATAATTTATAAAACGTAATCGTAAACACAGAGATAAATAGCATTATATAAGCAGTGAAAACAGTGTCTGCGTTTAATCAATAAAACGATTTAACTGATTTATTGAAATGTGGGCAAATCGGAAGACCCTTACGTATATATTCAAACGATATGAACTGTTGACTCGTCTTCAGTCTGTTCTCGGCTCTTCGTTGCAGAGTTTATATAAACAGCAGGTACTTTTGGTGTGAATGACATCATTTATATGACACTATATACTTTGCATGTTAGCGTTTTTGTTTGTATTTTTAAGTCTTTTTGACCAGGTGACTCTTGTAAAAGAGATTTTAAACTCGAGCTAACTTAATAAGGTTGTTAACTTAGTAACACTTGCCAACACTAATAACACGCCTGCTGGGTCCATACTTGGGTTGATTCACTTTGGTAGAATTCCACAAGAACAATTACAGAGAGGTGTTTTTCCCATCCCCTCAGTGTGTATATAATGAATTATAGAGTCGTTTTATATACTAGCCTATATGTGACCCTGGACCACAAAACCAGTCATAAATAAGCTTTCCATTGATGTATGATTTGTTAGGATAGGACAATATTTGGCCAAGATACAACAATCTGAAAATCTGGAATCTGAGGGTGCAAAAAAATCAAAATATTGAGAAAATCGTCTTTAAAGTTGTCCAAAAGAAGTTCTTAGCAATGCATATTACGAATCAAAAATTGTTTTGATACATTTATGGGAGGAAATTTGGAACATGAGCTTTACTTAATGATTTTTTGGCATAAAAGAAAAATCGATGATTGTAACCCATACAATGTATATTGCTGGCTATTGCTACATATACCCGTGCAAATTATGACTGGTTCTGTGGTCCAGGGTCACATATATTGATAAAAAAACGATGCATTGGTGGAAAACTGCCAGTTTAAAATGAGTCTTACCTTTGTTGGTCTCAATTTCTGTATCTGAGAGGGTTCTTCTCTTATCTATGTCATCATCTAGTCCTTGAGATCTTTCTGTAGGCCAAGACAGAGGCGACTTAACTTTGTGCTAGTAATTAGAAGTGGTAATTCGTCTGTATGCTTCTCGCAGTTTATTTACAAAGCAGAGCAAATTTGCATGTGTGTAAACTGAGTGACTCACGTTCACGTCGATCACTTCTGAAAGAAGAAAATAATCTTCTCCTGAAATAATTTTCCCCTTCATCCAGCGACGGTCTAGCTATAGTAGTAAAAAGATGATTTAAAAGATCAGGAATCTTTCCAGAATGTAAATATGTTGAGATTTGAAACCTTCAATTCGTAAACGACTTACTCCTTGTACGCATAGAGGAGAACATCCAGGGTTTCCTGGGTGCTGTCATTGTGTCACCTACCAAAGAAAAAAAAAACGTTTACACTTAGTCATCAAGTCACAAGTTTCTACCATATCTTTTATGATCTCAGTCACAATCAGAAAGAAATTAATTGCGATGTTACTAAAAATATATCAGAGACAGCCTTGTCTTATGTTAAAGTTGTTAATCCATACATGTGAGAAACTTCCAAGTTTTTCTCCCAAGGACTAAGGTCATAGTCCTTTGGGTCCTTAAGTAAATATTAACTTGCCGTCTCTTTGTCATTATAGGTATAAGTGTTGACACTCCCTTTAGTGCACGTGTGTTCAAAGATCACAGACATGAGTAACCTCATACTTGCTTTATGATTCCCAACACAAACTCTATTTTTAGGCATTTACTCACTCATCAAGACCATTCATATTCCATTTTTCTAAAAAGCTTACAACTAAATAGTTTTGTGCTTCCAAACCATACTTCATGAACAGTCCCTATATGCACTTGTTGTAGAGAAGCAAGCTTAACGAAATGAAATAACAAAAATGTTTTTACTTAAACTGCAACACTGTCTGAGGCCACAATAACACAGGAAGTATCAGAAATATGGTGGCTTTGTTGTAGAGAGGTCAAACAGTAGCGTCATATGAGGTTAGCACCTGAGCCAGAAGTCCTGTTCACATTGCCATCTTTAACATATGATGCCACAAAGCCACATGCACCTGTTAAAACAATCTGCATAAAATAGAATTTTGATGTGCACTCTGTGTTTGTGTGTGAATAATGTAGTAGAAATATAATCGTTTTAACGGAAATAAGAATGAAAAATGCATCAGTAAAAACACGTTAAATGGTTAATTGTAAGTGAAAACTATTTTACATTTAAACAGACAATTAAGTTACATTTAACTTTACTGAAATACAGTAAAATAATTGAAATATTTACATTAAAATATTAACTATTAAGTAATGTTTTAACTCTACCAAAGTTTGGGATTAGTATGATTTTTTTTATTTAAGAAATCAGTACTTTTATTTAGCAACAACATATTAAATTGATCAAAAGTGACAGTAAAAACATCTGTTACCAAAGATTTCATTAAACTTTCTATTCATACAGAATCCTGGAAATGAAAATGTATCACAGTTTCCACAAAAATATTAAGCAGCAGAACTGTTTTCAACATTATATATAATAATAATAAAAAATATTTCTTAAGCACCAAATCAGCATGATTTCTGAAGATCATGCAACACTGAAGACTGGAGTAATGACGGCTGAAAATTCGGTATTGCCAACACAATAAATTAGATTTAAAAAAATCTTAAAATAGAAAATGATTTTGTTTTAAATTGTAATAACATTTCACAATATTACTGTTTTTACTGTATTTTTTTTATTTTATTTATTTAGTTATTTATTTATTAAATAAATGTATCCTTGGTGAGCTAATAATAATAATAATTTACTGTAAAATATTGTTCATACATTTCTTACAAAATGTAAAAAATAAACATTTACAAAAATACCTGTCAATGTGTTACTGCTATTATTTGTTTTAATAATTTAATAATTTAGTTTAGAATTAGTATGATTTAAAATAAAAATCAATACTTTTATTCAGCAAGGACATATTAAATTAATCAAAAGTGATGGTAAAAACATTTGTATGTCACAAAACATGTCATTAAACTTTCTATTCATCCAAAATCCTGGAAATGTATCATGGTTGCCAGAAAAACATTAAGCAGCAGAACTGTTTTCAGCTTTGATATACTATAAAATAATAATAAAATATTTCTTGAGCACCACATTAGAATAATTTCTAAAGGATCATGTGACACTGAAGACTGGAGTAATGCCTGCTGAAAATTAAGCTTTGCCAACACAAGAATAAATTATATTTTAAAAGATATTAAAATAGAAAACATCTTTGTTTTAAATTGTAATAACATTTCAGAATATTACTGTTTTTACTGATCGAATAAATGCATCCTTGGTGAGCATAAGAAATGTACAAAAACATTAAAGAAACTCTTGAACGGATTTTAATATTTAATAATAACAGTAAAAATAGTAATTGTCATTTACTGTAAAATATTGTTCATATATATATATATATTTTTTTTTTTTTTCTTAAGTATAAAAGTAAACATTTACAAAAATACCTGAAACATTGTCACTGTATTATTGTTATTATTTATTTTAATAATTTAATAATTAATTCAAAGTTATGTTGACTATTAATATATAGTTCATTTTGCTTTGTATTGAATTCTGTACTGGTAAAACTCATGTTTATTCCCAGTCCTTCAAACAAGAATCTCCATCCTCTCCCATACGTTTATTGCCATGTTTTCGTGAAAGACGTGGTCGTTAGTATACTAGAGTCTTTTTATAGCTGACTGTATTCCCTACAGGACGACCTCAGGTCAGCAGTAGGTCTTCCTGTTGCCCCAGTGACTCTGTCTCAGCAGTTATGTGGGAATATTTTGAGGATGCACTTTATGACTTTTGTATGTGGCGGTTGT
The DNA here is from genome assembly GCA_019740295.1 of Labeo calbasu. Lineage (NCBI taxonomy): Eukaryota > Metazoa > Chordata > Actinopteri > Cypriniformes > Cyprinidae > Labeo > Labeo calbasu. Next base: position 22,325 of record JAHKKF010523121.1, on the reverse strand, counting down.
TCCAACCTACTGTAGATTTGGTCCTTAAAGATCTCATTTATGGTATTTCTGATCTAGACAGTGGCATAGCTGCTGTTCAGAGCAGTTTGGAACCTCAATTTCTATGTAGATCAGAAACTGGATAGTGTTTTCCACAGTTCCTCTATATTAGAAGTTGGTTGAATCTCTAATGGCAAAATAATGATATTTGACAAATAAAGGTGTGAGATAATCCTGTTTTTTTTCCTGGTGTCCTTTTTGGCTCAGAACTGAATAGTCAGACAGAGGCTGTGCCGGCTTCTGGGAAAAGGAGAATATCCTCCTCCTTGACTCCTCCTTTAAAAATCAATCAATCATGAACTCTTCCATTCATTCACCCACTCATTCTCTGTCTCTCATTATTCCAAATTAAAGGCCATTCATCATGCGATGAATGTGGTGGGACAGTAGCTGACATCTTTTTGCACTACACAGCTGTTTTAAACAGCTCCTCAAATAACACTTATTCCTTTTTGTCCAGTTGTTTGTCTCTTATCAAAATGAAAATCAGATTGCACTGCATCAGTGACAGAGAATTTGATGACAAGATCTGACCTAGAATCAGGCTTCTACATCAAAATATTCATTCAAAACGTCTTGTGAAAGGTAATTTCGTCTCAGGAATTGCTCAGGGGAAAGATGACGGCTTAGCAAACAGATGTTCCTGCATGTCTCAGACAACAAAAACTCACTCTGACACTAAAAGATATTTAGTGGAACAACATGTTCATTTAGAAGCACCTTAACCAGGTGGCAATACTTTTTCAGGACTAGTTTTTAAGAACTTTTAGCAGTTAAACAGATTTTTCACCCAAAATGATGACACTTTGTGTAGGGCACCCATCTTTTGGACTGATTGTACGGTGAAGTTTTGGATAGCTGAAATCAGTTGTATTGTAGTCAATCACTTTTTATTTTACGGCAGTCTGGAAATTTTGCAAAAAGTGCTTCATAGACGACAAAGTTATTCTCACACAAAAGCACTGAAATATAGTTTTTCCTACCACCTTTACAAGTTTTGCTGATTATTAATGCTGAAAATGGTCAGTTATTGTTATGTTTTGGGCTGTTTTAATCGGTCGAACTGGGAAAACATTTGGAGTACTAATAGACTGCCAAAAGTTATAGCAAATCAAGAAGAAGTGTACAAAACACAGTCTGAGGAACAAAATGCATTTGGCCAGACTGAAACAGGATTACCAGGGCAAGAATCTTGACAACATTTGTATTTGTTCATATCATTTCCAATCAGGCAGGTGGAAATATTGGGCTAATATCTTGGTTAATACTACTCATATGTATCTTTACCACCTATTAACTTTAGTTTAGTCAAAATATTGCACCCTTTCCTGCTTACTAAGTCTTTTCTATATGATTTAGCAGCTTCCACAAGTTTTTCCATGGTTTAGACAACATAAATTAGCAGAACAACGTATTCAGTAGTGCACTGACCATGCAATCCATGCTGTTGTTTACATCCGTGTATCGCCAGTATGAACGTGCATCCAGGTAATTGAGTGCAAACCCTCTTGCTTTTTGTTTTATGGCAGTCTGTGAATTCTGCTAAATATTTTTTGTAGAAGAAACTAAGTTATTCACTCGGAAACGCACTTAAGTGCGACTTAATTTCTCAATGGTGCGACTAAAAAAAATCTGAGGCGACCAGCCGTTCGAGGGCAAAAAAAAAAGTCTCCGCGACTGTGGTTCAACAGGCACACATTAGACCCATATGGTGGTCTAAACCAATCAGAGATAGTGAAGGGAGTGTGGGAAGACCATGGCCGGCAATTAGTGATGCGCGGATGACGGTTATATCCGCGGGCGCTGCGGATAATCCGCGGGTCGGGTGGGTCGGGTAATAAAAAAAAATGCATTCTGATGCGGGTGGGTCGCGGGTGGATGAGATAAATCAATAATGACGCAAATATTAACTACATTTTCTAAAATGTGAACCCGTTTTACATATTTTTTCATCAGGCCAAAATTTTATTTGTGTGTGTGTATGTGTCTGTTCGCCTGTTCGAAAAGTTGTGACAGAAAAGGTGACATTCCAGATAAAGTTTGAAGGGAGTTATGCCTGTGTTAATGCTACTGTGTAGGGTAATATGCAGTGGTGTAGTGCAGAACCTGCGTATACCCATTTCTTTAGCAGTCGGCTTTGCGTATACCCACTCCTAAATCCCCTCTGACGCGCATCATTCAGTAGTATCCTGTATTAGCCAAAATCATGACAGGCCACCATTTCTAATTAAATCGTATGTGAATAAATGCAAATATTCGCTCAAATCACCCAGTAAAGACGGTAAGGACTGTGGCGCCGACTTCCTTTTTTTCTGACCACAAAATTACTCTAATTTGCTTCTTTGAATTGGAATTTAAAACCCTTTTCTCTATTTAACCCTGGTCCTTATTTTTATATTTATTTTATTTTTTCAGTCATTAATGGACCATAATTATTGTACAAATAGTATTTAGTACTAAATGATCTCCTTAAATATTATTGAACTAAAATACAGAACGTGCATGCTCACATTATAAGTAAGCAATACTTGAGGGTAACCGTTATGAAAATTAACCATGGTTTTATTATAGTAAAAGTGTAGTAACCATGTTTTTGGTGCACTGCTTACCACCTTAATTTGTGGTTAGCATGGTTTAACTATAGTAACCATGTTTTTTAGGTTTTACTTGTAATAAAACCATGGTTAATTTTCGTAAGGGTTGCCTCTCCATCACTCTCCAGAATAAAATTATACTGTAAATGTCATCGACATAAAAATCAATGCATAATATGCTGTAATGTTGACCAAAAATTGCTGCAAATACCTGTATATTGAAGCTGTCTTCTCTCTCCTACTTGAACACATTCAAATATACTGTCAGCGCTGGTTTGTTTGCGGAGCTCCGTGAATCACGTGACCACGTGGCGGTGACGCCGGCGAGATCAAAGCTTGTCGCAGCTCTGTTTTACAATGGCTCTAGCGTTAAAAGCGCTACATTTTACGATTTACGTCATATTAAGTGCGCCAAAATGGTATTTATTGTTTGAATTTAGTATTAAAACTTACAACATTTGAAAGCTGACTTTGTTTAAAATCGCTAGCAGGGTTGTCAATTTGGCGTGAGATTTACGTAGGCAGAGTGAGAGCGTGAGACAGAGCGTGAGACAACCCTGAATTAAAATAAGAATTATTATTGATAACTAATTTGAATCATTAATATATTAAAAATGTAAATAATTAGATTTTTACGATCAGAAATTTCTTAAACTGGGTGAACCCCTGTAAACTTTTGTCCAAGGATCCAGTAGGCGTTCAAACACCCAACCGATTTCATTAGAGATTGCGGAGAGTCACGTTCGGATGTACACAAGTGATTATAAGCTTATAAAAGTGTGCAGGGATGTACAGATCAGCTGAATCCGCTGTTAAAAATGAACCATCCATTCATCATATCATCAGGCAAAAATAAGTATTAGAATAATTGTAAATGGCAATTAAATGCGATGCGGTCGAAAATTTGGGTGCACCTAAATTTTGTGCTGGTGCACCTAAGAAAAAAAGTTAGGCGCACCAGTGCAGCCAGTGCAAAAAGTTAGTCTAGAGCCCTGTATATATATATATGTATGTATATATGTATTTAACCCCAGATCACCATGTCCATTTAGTACATCTGTAAAATCTGTTTGTCCATGTATAAATATTTAATCGAATATTTGAATAATTAAATGCACGTCGCACGTTACCTGTCTTTCAGAGCATGCGCACAACGCTATGCTGAACGAAATGGAGTTACGAGCGCAATATTTTGGTATGTTTACAAACAGACTTCATAAAAACGGTACTAGTACGATTTTGGTCCGAATAAATCATTTGCTGACTGACACTGAGCTTTTACAGATTTGTACTCAGCAAAGAACTATGAACCGAGGCAAACTGAGGTGGAATCTGAGAACTGCTCTAGATTGACTGTGAAGCGCAGCGGTTAACGTCAGCCAGCAGGCAAGCGTCAACACGTGTGAAATACACACCCTTACTTTAAAACAGGTCATCATTTAATGACAGTTTCTCCTTTAGGTGCAGGAGGGCTGTTGTCTAACACAGCAGGGACTAAAGCAAGTCAAATATGTCGTGTTTTATGCAGATCCTGCTAATAACAGGACATAGAATCATAAAATGACAATGCCCGTAATGCATTCACGATAAGCTCTGTTGCCTTTCAGATCTAGAAGAAGGACTGAAATTAGTTATTTTTTGACTACTTCCTTAAGCACTAAAGAAACACAGGAGCAGCTTGCCCGACCTCCAGAGGGCAATATAGCACCATAGGACTCTACTGTATGTTTATTTCTCATTTTCCATTATTTTGAATATTATCAGGTAATAAGCTTTTATATATGAAGGAGCTAGCAGGGATATTGATGATAAAAAATCGTGCAATGTTATGTCACATTCTACATCCTGTCACACTACTACAGCGTACAGCGAGCTTATGGTAGCAACACTTATGTGTTTTATCTTATGAGGAAGTTATTAAATTTGCGCTGTTCTCACCACAGGAAATTCAAAAAAGCCATGTGGTGAAAGTCATCTATGTGCAAAACTTAGTTTTTAATTTAAAATAAATAAATGAAAACGTGTTTTTATATATGCATTTAATTTATTTTTATCTTATATATGTATATTATTAATTTGTTGCATCAGTTTTTTTGGCTAGTTTGACATTACCAAGTCTTCCTGGAAACTCAGGAAACTCAAGTCTTTCAACAGACTGTTTCTCCATAAATGCAGCTCGTAAAATAGGCAAATATTTAATTTTGCATGTGAAGTGTTGGTGCAAATGAAAACTTACTCAGACTTAAAGAGCATATATACCTATATATATATATATATATATATAAAATTGTATGTAAATGTTTATTCTTATACAAAAATGCACATTAAAATGTTATCAATTCCTGCTTCTACATTTGTTGCCATTTCAAAAGTTTCACTGCGCACCTGTTCTTACAAACATTGCATAATGTTTCCTGTTTATCAGTAATCAACACAACTTGCTAACTTACAGTAGTTTTGATGCTGTCTACTGACAGCTAACAGGTGTTTCTACAGATTATATACATCAAAGGACATCACACTCATGGTTTGTAGGACAGATTTTGTTCATGGTGACTTACCACAGTGCAAACTCTCTCGTGTCTCCGATTTGTGGCTTGAGATGGTTGAAAATCTTCGGTTTGATTAAATATTTACCTCATCACTTTCAGCGTGTTAGCCTTAGTCCACAACAGTTGTTTCATTCGTTTACCTGCTGAACCAGTTTTTTTCTATTGACTTTCTCCTCACCCACCTGGAACTAGTCAAGCTCTTACTACCATGTGATTCTTTTCACTGTCTTTGTCCTTCCTTAGTCACTGTACAACTGCCTTGTGTGTGTGTGTTTGCTTTTAGTGTACAAGTCTTGAATCACTTTGCCGCTTCTGCTTTCATTTAGAGGAAGTGTTAACGAAACAGAAGAACCGAAGCAATCTGTCATACAACAGTGAGGGGATTTCCTTATTTCAAACTCTGGTGTTTCTCTTACAGGTGTATCCGCAGAAATAAATGAAGCTGTACCACACAAAGTTTGTTCACTGAGAGGATAAAAAATATTGCCATTACTGAAAGGTGATTTAAACAATATGTGGTTTTAATTGCATGTTTGTAAGCACACAAACTGGTTCACAAAGAACAGCAAGTGCAGTTTTTAGGTGACATTTGCTGAATCATTCGCTATCACATGTAGCTTACTAAGCATTTCCGTTCACACCCATTTAATGATTTTTTTGAAAGATTATTTCAAAGTGAAGGTTTTCACTTTCATTATTAATTCTCCCCTAGGGATTGTTCTTAGGATGCTGTAATTATTCAGATCTTGGCAGGCCTGCTTCAATTATTGTAATAAATACTGTGAATGCCTGAGAATAGCTATTGGTGAATGCACTACTTATAGTAATACTTTATCATGTTGCATTGGACATTAAGCAGTTGCAGTTGCATATTTTTGGGCGGAAATATTCGTCTGTATTTCTTCATGTATTGAGTGGATTCAAAATTGGTATGAGGTTTAAAAATATCTACTTATTTTTTGCATAAACTTTTGATATGGAATTTTGATGGCTTACGCAGTTCACTTCACAATGTTTTGCACTAGTTTGTGGAGTGAAACATTTCCAGAAAATGTTAAATAATAACAGACACCTTGGCAAAACTTTTAGTTTTTAAGCTCAATTTTGAAATCTTTCCATTAAAAATATTACTTAAATGTTATTGTTATTCTTTAAACCTCACAGGAGCTATTTCTGCCGGATGAGGAGTCCGTGGAGAAGCGCTGCACTCTGGGAAAGCGTGGAAGATCCAGGGAGAGTGAGCTCAAGTCTAGTGATATAACAGGTCCGCCTGATATCTTAATGTTATAGATGTCAATATGACTATTTTCAATGACATACATGATCTATATCAGTTGATGAACAGCTAACAATTAAATAATTAAAAATAAAAATAACCAAAACACTTCTAAAAAATATAAAATATTTTATTTGTTTACCTGCATGTCATATGACCATTTACCAACATAAAACAATCATGAAAATGCAAATGTTGATTTTTTTTTTTTTTAATATTAAGGTTGAATGTTTTATGTGAAAGGGTTTGACTGAAAAAAATGTGGGAATCCTTGCTCTAAATAAACAATATCTGAAAATATTGTTTTCCCTGTGGGAAACATTCAGATGGTACTAGCCTCATCTGTAAAGAGAGGCATTTCCTTCAGCTCAGGGTGAAAGTATGGAGTAACAATATGGTGTCTGAGTGCGTTTCTGTGCCTTCTCTGCTCCTGGAGTTCTTGCCTGAAGGTTGGACAAACAAAACATCTATGCATCGCCCTTTGACTTTTTAAAAACGAAGCCATTTGAACAGAATAACTGTTTACCTGTGCTGGTTAATCCTGTTTTCCCACAGTGACTTTTGCTTCTTATTATTGACACTGCAAAAGCAGAAGTTGAAAGCAAACAGAATAAGAGCAATTAGTCACCATCCACTTTCACAGCTTCCGTAATATAATGTGTGGTTTGTTTTTTATCTATAAATACACAGTCTGTTGGCCGAGCAAATGTACCTACAATAAGCATGTTACTAAGAATTTATTCTGGTCTGCATTTTACATATTGTAGATAAGACAGGAGATAATGAACAATACCACTTGGTAACTTTCTCTTCTGTTTTTTCCTGTAGCTTGTGGGGATTTTGAGCTGCTTGCAGCGCTTGAATATAGAGAGATGCCACATCAGCTGCAACAGGAACAAAAACATACAAACAGTGAGAGCTTCAGAGGATTAAATAACTATAAATTAAGGGTTAAATAAAATCCTTTATTATAAATTAAAAAAAAAAAAAAAAATATATATATATATATATATATATTAATTCTGATATAGTACTCTTAGGAAATATGTGACCTTGGACCACTCTTGACCAGTCTTTAGCAATAGCCAAAAATACATTAAATGGGGCAAAATTTTCTATTTTTCTTTTATGCCAAAAATCATTAGGATATTAAGTAAAGATCATGTTCCGTGAAGATATTTTGTAAATTTCCTACCATAAATATATCAAAACTTAATATTTGGTGATTTTACTTTAAGGGTGATTTTCTTAATATTTTGATTTTTTTGCACCCTCACATTCCAGATATTTAAATAGTTGTATCTCAGCCAAATATTGTCATATCCTAACAAACCATACAATGGAAAGCTTATTCATTCAGCTTTCAGGTGATATATAAATCTCAATTTCGAAAAAATTCTGTGATCCAGGGTCACATATATTAACTTCTTTTAAATAAATATTAAATATTTATTATAATTAAATATTTAGAAGTGTTTTATTAATATTTCTCATTTAAATTTTCTCACCTGACAGAGGGCTTGTCGCCATTGCAACTGGTGGATCTACAGCATCAGGCAGGGACTGAAACAAACATAAGGTTTAAAGCCAAGCCAGCATATAAAACATATAAATATCACCTATAGACATCTGAATGATGAAACATTTATTAAATATGATCTTGGATCTTGTCTGACCAGTACAAGCTGCAGTAGATTGTTCTGATGAACTTTCTCCTCTGTTGTACGTGGGTCCTTTAACTGCATCTTCTCCCGTTGATTCTCTCTCTGTAGCAGCTGCTCCAAGTAAGCCTGTTTCATATATTTTCAGGTATATTTTTAATATCCAAGTATGCAAAAATTGTCCAAAATTATATTATTATTATTATTATATATTTTAAAACAGATTTACATAAATATATATTTTGATACTTTTAGGTTACTTAAATTTCCTCATTAATTTTGGGCAATTTTTATATATTGCAATTCTAAATATATTTACATTGTCCAAAATCTATTAAAAACATTTTTCGTGTATCCAAAATGTATTTTAAGATTGGAAATGTATTTTCTTGCCCCTTGAAGAACATTTTGTAATATGTTTTGGCATTTGAAGGTTTAAACCAAATACATTTTTAATTTTAAAAATATCAAGTCATGCTGTTTACAACATATATTTCACATGTATTTGAAATATATTCTGGCAACAAAAAAAAATACTGAATAGAAATAATGTATTACGACATTTTAGTGTCACGTCACAAAAATAATAAATGTATGATAATGAGATTAAAGTCATAATATTTTTAAAATAAAGTTGAAATTACAAAAATAAAGTCAAAATATTTTGAGAATAAAGTCAATGTTTCGAGAATAAAGTCAAAATTACGAGAATAAAGTCAAAATATTTTAAGAATAAAGTAAAATTGTGAGAATATATTTGTAGCAATTACGAGATTAAAGTTATAATATTTTGAGAGTATATTCTAGCCTATTTCGCATGAAAATGGCCTGGATTGGGAGCACCGGGAAATCAACTTTCAAAATCTGTCAGTTTTGTAGCAAAATACAAACAATATGTACAGATTCATCTCAATAAATTAGAATGTTGTGGAAAAGTTCATTTATTTCAGTAATTCAGCTCAAATTGTGAAACTTGTGTATTAAATAAATTCAATGCACACAGACTGAAGTAGTTTTTGGTTCTTTTAATTGTGATGATCTTGGCTCACATTTAACAAAAACCCACCAATTCACTATCTCAACAAATTAGAATATGGTGACATGCCAATCAGCTAATCAACTCAAAACACATGCAAAGGTTTCCCGAGCCTTCAAAATGGTCTCTCAGTTTGGTTCACTAGGCTACACAATCATGGGGAAGACTGCTGATCTGACAGTTGTCCAGAAGACAATCATTCACACCCTTCACAAGGAGGGTAAGCCACAAACATTCATTGCCAAAGAAGCTGGCTGTTCACAGAGTGCTGTATCCAAGCATGTTAACAGAAAGTTGAGTGCAAGGAAAAAGTGTAAAAGAAAAAGATGCACAACCAACCGAGAGAACCACAGAGTTGAAGTGGAAAGCAGAAATGGAAGAAGAAGAAATGGACTGTTACCCAGTGGTCCAAAGTCCTCTTTTAGGATGAGAGCAAGTTTTGTATTTTATTTGGAAACCACCCTAGAGTCTGGAGGAAGGGTGGAGAAGCTCATAGAAGCTCAAAGTTGCTTGAAGTCCAGTGTTAAGTTTCTACAGTCTGTGATGATTTGGGGTGCAATGTCATCTGCTGGTTTGGGGTCACTGTGTTTTTTTAAAAACCAACGTCACTGCACCCATTTACCAAGAAATTTTAGAGCACATCATGCTTCCTTCTGTTGACCAGCTTTTTAAAGATGCAAAAAATGTAGATGAGCTGAAGGCCACTGTCAAAGAAACCTGGGCTTTTATACCACCTCAGCAGTGCCACAGACTAATCACCTCCATGCCACGTGAATGAGGCAGTAATATACAGTAACATATACAGTAAATGAACATACTTTCCAGAAGGACAACAATTCACTAAAAATGTGAAATATTCTAATTTGTTGAGATTAAACTACTTCAGTCTGTTTGCATTGAATTTATTTAATACACAATTTGAGTTGAATTACTGAAAGAAATGAACTTTTCCACGACATTCTAATTTATTGAGATGCACCTATATATTAAAATAATGTGTTTTTCACGCTCTTTAATGTGGTGTGACGCTGTATTCACATAAGTTTAAGCAACATGTGAATCAGTCATCTTTCTGATTACTGTGAGATATTTGTTTCATTAACTTAGGCTATACTGTTTTTTTCATTCCTTCTGATGTTCCTTCACATTTATATTGTGCTATAAACTTAAAATAAAGATGAAAAACACATTTATAATTTGTATTTTGTGATAAAACTGACAGATGTTAAAAGCAACAAAGCACAAAATGGTATCATTTTAAAATCACATTTCATAACTGGTCAGCTGCAAAACAGTGTAGGTTGAAGGGAAGTGAAAAGAGAACAGTAATGGGTCTGGCAATATTGTGGTTTTACTGTTGCACTATACTATCACAGAAAAGTTAAACAAATAAAAAATGAACCTAAAAACATATCACATGTTAATTATTGTGTGTTATGGGAATTAGAGCACCTTGACTTTGTCTTGCATTTTCCTGCGCAGTGCTTCAGTGACAGGTGGATGCTGGGTCATCTGACGCACCAGCAGCACATCAGGGCACTCCAAAACCGGTTGGATGCGGATTGAACTCGACTTTGTTGGTTTCTCCTTTAACTCAAGACTACAACCAAGTGTGGTCCCAAAAGGGGGGCCTGGGGTCTTCTTCTAGAAACAAACCAACAAGGCATTATAGGTAATCCACTCTAAACTGCACATTAAACACATAGATATTTCCAAACATGTTTGGGAACAACAAAAAAAACAACTGGATATTTAATGTGGATTTGTTTTGACAGTATAAAGCAAGTTAGTGCCACAGCATGTCCAAAGTTAATCCTATAACGAAGTTTACACCTAAAATGGATCACCTATAGATTATGAATTACCTCGGCTACAGGGAATGACTCCCATTTCCTGGATTTGAGGTGTGTGGGAATGATGTCATCATCTTGCTTGGATGAGAGCCAATGAGTGTTGATGTCTAGGCAGGGCTTTAGCAGAGTGATGCCAAATGATTCTGAAATCAGTCAGGAGAACAATACTTGAGGTATTATGCAAACTTGCATTAAACATCATTTCAAAAGGATTGATGTTGAATGTAAAGACAGAGGCCAGAAACATAATGCACAGAATGAATGGAAAGTGTCCTGACGTTGTGAATCTTGTAATGGGTCAGTGAGAACGGCGATAGAAGAGTCACAGTAAGCCTTCTGTAGGAGATCTTCAACATCTTGAGCTCTCAGCAGCTCTGAGGCTGAACAGTCCTCGTGTACCACAAACAACCTTAAAGACACAATACAATTTATTCAGTTTTCAACATATGACTTGGAAAGCAAACAAAATGCACTGTAATGCAATGTTAGCAAACACACTACTGTTTAAAGGTTTGGATTCTTTAATGTCTTTGAAGAAGTCTCCTACACTCAAAGGTTGCATTTATTTGTTAAAAATATTTTGAAATATAATTACTACTGTTTTAAAATTTAATTTACTCATTTTGATGCAAAGCTGAATTTTTGGCATCATTACTTCAGTCTTCAGTGTCATTCAGAAATCAGTCTAATATGCTGATTTGCTATTCAAGAAACATTTATGTTAAAATGTTGAAAACAGTTGTACTGCTTAAAATTTTATGGAAACTGATCTATTTTTTCAGGATTATTTGATGAGCAGAAAGTTCAAAAGAACAATATTTGAAATATACATACAGTTGAGGTCAAAAGTTTACATACACCTTGCAGAATCTGCAAAATCTTAATTATTTTATCAAATTAAGAGGGATCATACAAAATGCATGTTATTTTTTATTTAGTACTGACCTGAATAAGATATTTCACATAAAAGATGTTTACATATAGTCCACAAATAAATAATAGTTGAATTAATAAAACTGACCCCGTTCAAAAGTTTACATACACTTGATTCTTAATACTGTGTTGTTCCTGAATGATCCACAGCTGTGTTTGTTTAGTGATAGTTGTTAATGAGTCCCTTGTTTGTCCTGAACAGCTCAACTGCATGCTGTTCTTCAAAAAAATTCTTCAGGTCCCACAAATTCTTTGATTTTTTTCAGCATTTTAACCCTTTCCAACATGACTGTGTGATTTTGAGATCCATCTTTTCATACTGAGGGACTCATATGGAACTATATCAGAAGGTTTAAACCCTCACTGATGCTCCAGAAGGAAACCCACCGGGGGGTGAAAACTTTTGAACAGAATACAAATCTGTACATTTTTCTTATTTTGCCTAAATACCATATTTTTTTCCCACTGCCCTTCAGAAGCTACAGAAAATACTTAAATGTTTCCCAGAAGACAAAAAAAGGGTTCAAATACACAAAATACTAAAAAAAAAAAAAAAAAATTCTAAAGAACAGCAGGCAGTTTAACTGTTCAGGACAAACAAGGGACTCATGAACAACTATCACTGAAAAAAAAACACAGCCGTGGATCATCAGGTAACGCGGTATATAGAATCAAGCGTATGTAAACTTTTGATCAGGGGTTATTTTATAAATGTAACTATTATTTTTCTTGTGGACTATAAGTAAATGTTTTATTTTTTGTGAAATATCCTATTCAGGTCAGTACTAAATAAAAAATGACAAGCATTTTGTATGATCCCTCTTATTTTGGTAAAATAATGAACATTTTGCTGTATTTTATAACATTATAAATGTCTTTACTGCCACTTCTGACTGATTTACTTCATCCTTGCTTATTAAAAGTATACATTTTTCCTAAACAAATCTTACTGCTTTAAATATATATGTACAGTACTGGATATATAGACAAAGAGAGAAAAGCCAATGACTGCACAATAGGTGTGTGAGTGGGAACATTAACATTACATTAAATGACTGCATAAAAAGTCAACATTAGCAGATAAAAATAACTAAATGTATTACGTCTCATTGTAATACTCATTTCTGCAGTCAATATTTTTCTACAATGGCCTTGTTCGTGATTTTCTACATAGCTCTGCTAGTTTCATGTTTTGTCTTTTAACTTTAAAGTTAATAATCTCTAGGAAAATCTCTTTATCTTTAAGTGACCTTGGTTGTGTTTTCTCGAGGGACTTACCGGGGTGGGTGTGTTTCAAAGCCAGCGGTCGGTTGAATCACTGTTTCTGTCTCTGGCTCTTTCATTTCTGATACGTCAGCCATGATAGTGACCTGACCATCTGCATTAACCTGCATACAATATGGTGTGGGTTTTTTATTCAGGATGACTCTGGTACAATAGTGTTGTTAACTAAAACTATTCAGTGAATAAGTTAAACTTAAAAAACCTAAATAAAAATTAGAAATGTTGCCCTGGCAAGTGCTAAAATAACATAATAAAATACTATTACAAACACTAATAAAAATGAGGAAGCTTAAAACTAAATTTAAAATATGAAAAGTAAAAATAAATAAATAATAATAATAATAATACTTGTCACTTGTTTACATCCTCTCAAATACTTAAAAAAATATCATTAAGTAAATTAGAGTTTGCACTTACAAAAACAGTTATACTCAAATATTTTAGAGCTGACCATAACTAGAAAAATGCATAGACATTTCATGGAAAGTACTTGAAAGTGGTTGCCCTCAGGGTCCTTCACATGACATAGAACATCTGCATTGTGGTTCATCACATAATGGCCTAGTGGTTCCCTCTCTGATTGCTTTTGAGACTGTTGAGATGTGTACACCGCCCCACCATCCTTATCAATATGAAGCACACCTCCACCATAAGGATAAATCTACAATAAAGTTTCAGAGAGGATTTACACATGATGTTGACTTCTTTATCTCTCACATATTTTTCCATCCATCCTCTTACTTCATATGATCCATGTGCTGTTGCACTGACAGAGGTGCCATCTCCAAAAATAACATTACATGTTCTTCCCTCATAGTCCATTATGACCGTTGCAAATTCAGACTTTTCCACCCAAACCTGTTTCTCTCCTGAAATCAGATTTAATCACTTACTGTCAACACTGTAGGAACTGTTAATAACATTACTGCATAAAAACGCTCTTGCACCTGAGCTCATATGTTGTTGTTGTAGCTCCCCCTGCTGGTTGAAGGTGGTAATACGCGTCCCATCAGCGTGGTCCACTATTACGGTTCCATCTTTCTTCAGCACAGACAGCACTTTGTCCTCTCTGGTCACCACAGCCTATGAATGTATCATTTGCATTACAACAATCTTCTGTTGACACAAAAGGAGATGTTTGTTTTGAATGACGAGAGACTTACTGTCCCACTGAATGGGTCTGTAGCATGATAGTCTAGTATCGGCTGCGCTGCAACTTTCTTCCCGGCCACAGAGGCGACTCTGAAGCCAGAGGGGGTTGTGGTGGTCCAAGAGCCCCCGTTAATCTCCAGATAGTATTTTGGTTTAGCATTTTCAACCGACACTTGTTGCTCATCCTTTGTATTTACTTTAGAATCAGCCTTGCCTGATTAAATTGATCATAAATTGATCAAACGTGACAGTAAAGACTTTAGTATCCTAACACGTTGTCAATAAGGGAGTTTGCTACCTTTTTTGTCCTTAGTGTCTTTGGTGTCCACTGTTGTCTCTTTAATAGGCTCTTCCTCCTTTGAGAGTATGTGTGGAACCAGCACACACACCGGTCCGGAGTCTGGACTCGTACTGACTGTACCATCTGCAAAAAGGACCTAAAACACACACATACACTACCAGTCAAAAGTTTTTGATTTTTAGATTTTTAATGTTTTTTAAAAAAGTCTCCTCTGCTCACCAAGCCTGCATTTACTTGATCCAAAGTACAGCAAAAACAGTAAAATTCTGAAATATTTTTACTATTTAAAATAACTGTTTTTTATTTGAATATATTTTAAAATGTAATTTATTTCTGTGATCAAAGCTACATTTTCAGCATCATTACTCCAGTCTTCAGTCACATGATTCTTCAGAAATCATTCTAATATGCTGATTTGCTGTTCAAAAATATTTTTTTGTTATTATTATTATTATCATCAATATTTAAAACAGTTGAGTACATTTTTTTAGGATTCTTCGATGAGTAGAAAGATCCAAAGTTTAGCATTTATCTGAAATAAGTAGCTTTTGTAACACACTATACTATTCAAATACTTGGAGTCAGTATAATTTTTATGTTTAGTTTTTTATTTTTTTGGGAAAGGAATTATAGAAATTAATACTTTTATATAGCAAGGATGCTCTAAATTGATCAGAAGTAATGATAAAGTCATTTATAATGTTACGAAAGATTTCTGTTTCAGATAAATGCTGTTCTTCTGAACTTTCTATTCATCAAAGAAACTTACAAAATTATACTAAGCTGTTTTCAACATTAGAATAATAATAATAAATGTTTGTTGAACAGAATAGAATGATTTCTGAAGGATAATGTGACTGGAGTAATGATGCTAAAAATTCAGCTTTGAAATCACAGGAATAAATTACATTTAAAAATATATTAAAATAGAAAATAGTTATTTTAAATAGTAAAAATATTTCAGAATGTTACAGTTCTTGCTGTACTTTAGATCAAATAAATGCAGGCTTGGTGAGCAGAAGAGAACATTAAAAATCTTACTGTTCAAAAACTTTTGACTGGTAGTATATACTGTGTACGTCTTCCACAAGGTCATATATATTAACATATGCTATATTATCTGTATTACTTGGCAGAAAAAGTGCATTTTAGTACAACCATATGTACAGTAAATATGTGAATACCTCAGTAGATCCATCTCTTTTGTGTTTGATGACAGTTCCTTTGCTGGTGATGACCCGAGAGACCTCAGCGTGTATGCTGAAGTCTGAGGTCAGATCTGATCTAGACCCTGCATTATAAAATCTCTGTCGTATCAGCAGAGATCGGACACAAGATTCCCCATCTAAAAACACAGATAAGACCTTACAGCTTCTATTTGTGTCTTGAAACAGAGAAAAACTATAAATAAAACTCTTCGATATTGAAGACTGGTTATACAGTACTTCAAGCCCAGTAAAGGTCATGACAGGTCAGTGTGAAAGCATCAGTAAACCATATAGTGCACAAAAATGTAAAGCATCTCACCTGCTGAGTCCTCAAAATCAAAGTGTAGGATAAGTCCATTGGGAAGAGATACATAGAGACTGAGGAATGGTGGGAGAGAAGTATCGCCTCCAGTCTCACAATGTACCTCAGGCTCCTCAGAAACACACATATGTGAAGGAGATAATGGCTATTTAGTTAGGGTTAATTGAATGCTAATCTAACCAGCACCTAACTAATGTAAAACCTTTTCCCGTTATTATTCTTTGTCCAATTACCTGTTCCTGTAGTTTCTGGTCTGCACAGATGGCACTGGGCACAGTGGGTTGGAGAGTCTGATCTCTTGTTTTATTAGGTTTGTTCTGACTGCAGGAGAGCTGAATGCCATTAGCCAGTACAGCATGAAATGCGCCAAATTTCTCAGTCTCACAATCTGGTTTGACTCCATTAGCAGCTGGATTGGGCAAAACAATGTGAGTAGGCATTAAAAAAAAGAATCTTTAGAATAAAATTGGATAAAAAGAATGGGCTGCTCCCACTACATTTTTTTTGAACTGCTATTGAAATTGCAGCGCATACCTTGTTTATTGATCATGTCAGTATCCTTTAGTTTGTCTGAAATGTGTGTGTAGAAGTGATGGCCATCCTTTTTCACACATACTTTCACTTGTGTCAACCCTAGAGATGTAATCCAATAATAAAATGTTAAAAGGTGGAGTTTATAATATCCGCCTTTTTCTTCAACACAAAAGTAAGACTATGGATGAAAATTTCATTATTCTCTATAGGGAAATAACAAGAAGAATAACAACGTGCAGTAAATGGTAAAACTGTTTGTACTACAAACCAGTGTGCTTATAATACATTAAAATAATGTGGTAAGACACACTAATTTGCAATATCAAGCAGCAAAATGAGCCGTTTTGTATAGTTAAAAATAGCTGGACGCGGATGAGACCGGAAGGAAACATTTACAAATGGCTACGTCCACTCTTAGGGGATAAGATATGGTAGCAAATAAAATGTATTTGTACATGTACATTTCTCAAACCTTGTTTAAAGCAAAAACTCTCCACATCTATTTGTCCTCCATCACAGGGATAGAGAGACTCAACTTTGCCAGTGACCTGCACCAGTTTTCCATTTAAATTGTAGCCTGTGAAAACCTGTGTGAAATACACAATCTTTTAGCCATTTAAATTAAAATTTAGCACCACCAAATATAAACTATAACCTATACACATTTTATGTGGAAATTAGTATTTCATACATTTGTTGTTCTCTCATTAGCTGGTTCTTGAGGCGTCTCTGGGACATCTATGGTCTTGTCTCTAGGCAGTGTAGCCGAGCTGGGTGTTTTGGACATGTTATCTCTACTCTTTCTTGAAGACAGCGGTGTCTTCTTGTTTTCTTTTACTGAGTCGATTCTCTCTCCTACTTTCGGTGTTGCTTTTCCTCCTTTTTCGTTTTTTGTCTTTTTGGATTGTTGCTCCTCCTTTAACCTGTCCTGCTCAATCTTCCAAGCCTACAGTAAATACATGAGGAAAAGGAGTGTAAAGGATCATGAAATCTGGAAATGTGTATAATATAATATTTATGGTTAACAGCTTACTTTTAGAGAGTCCTCTCTTATATAAGGTTCTAATGTGTCTGAGATTGGGGACTTCACTGGAGAGTCTAATAGAAAGAAATGTAATTTTAAACATTAAATCCATAGTAACATATTTTTGAATATCTAATATAGTTAATGTAAACATATATTATCCACATGATTATGCTCAAAAATGTGTATATTAGACATTAGGTATGAATATGTTGCCTCTCTTCCTGTCGGTCTTTAAAGGAGTTTGAATAGGAGTTCTTTCTGCCTCTTTCTTCTCTTGCTCCATCTGCCATTTTTCCTCTTCCTGCCTCGTCCATTCGCCGATTGAGTCTGCCACATATTCCAAGTAGTTTCTATAACAATATTATATCATATTATTACATACAGCATATTTTGTAACCAAACTTTTTAACTGGAAATGTCAGTTTAGCATTTACTCATGATGTGAGTGATATTCTAATGTTGTCAACACATTAGGAAAATTTTAAATTCATAATTAAATCTTAAAGGAGAAGTCCACTTCCTAAACAAAAATTTACAGATACTGCACTTTGGAAGTTCAAACTTGGGGCACCATAGCAGTTCATTATATAGAGAAAAATCCTGAAATGTTTTCCTCAAAAAGCATAATTTCTTTACGACTGAAGAAAGAAAGATATGAACATCTTGGATGACAAGGGGGTGAGTACATTATCTGTAAATTTTTGTTCTCAAAGTGGACTGGAAAAATGTTAAAATGATCATTAAATGCGGCAAACAGATTTGAAATCAATTGGCTTTGGATGATTTGACCATGTAAAGCTCTGAAAATGAGATAAAGTACCTGAAGCCCACATCTGTGTGAAGTGATGCATCCCAGAATTCTTTGCAATTCCTTTGAGGGCTCATGGGATTGTGGCAGATGACATATATTGCATTGTCTCTGCTACAGTGAAATGTGTCCACACATCTATAAGTCTCAGACACAGACTGGAGGACCTGAATATGCAGAGAGAATACTCATTTTTCGTCATTTTTATGTGCAAGTTCTAAAAGATTTTCCGAATAATATTGCAAAAATAATGAAACATAAGAATACAATATAAGATTTGAAGGTGGATACCTGTGGGAAAACGTAAGCGCTGTGCTTCTCTACAAAGTTCCAGTGTCCCAGCTGACGAAACAGTGTCTTCTGGAGATCTGTTACAGTCACACCCTGCTTTGATTAAACATACCAAGATATTAAAAACAATCACTTGCTCATGATAGTATCAATATGAATGTTTAATTTAATTATATAATGTTTAAATATCTGTTTTTTTCCCCTAAAACTTCAGTCATACCTTTAGTTCATCAGTCCCAGTGTTGCTTTTTGCTGATCCTTAAAAAACAAAACAACTGAATTGTACATCAAAGACTTCAGCATTGCTTTAAAAATAGAATTGAATAGAGTTTCGAATATAAACGTATTTGTTTCATTACACAAATTGTAATGGCTGCTCTTGTGCTCTCATCATACCTGGTATTCTTCTGTTACTCCAATGCAGGTGTTTGGTGAATTCAGCCGGGTTGTCCCATGGTGTGGGGTTTGGAGGATCTGACTGAGATTCTTTAATACAGCCGTTCTCATCCACTGTAGTCAACGTCATGCTCTCAAACACAAACAGCTGGAGAAGCCTCTGTAGCTCAGACCAGGTCACTGACTCTGAAGATACACATTAAGACTTTACTTCAGGAAGCACTGGGCCATGAGTTAATATTAAAATAGTAATTTATTGTAGTTCCGCCTCACTGTCAGTGCAGAAGTGCAGTAGCTCCTGTGATCTGGTCAGTCTATCAATGGCGCTCTCAGTGCATCTGGACATCAGGTTGGTCCACACATGGCTTTGTTTCATAATGTCTGCTTCAATTTTAATGACATCAAAACCATCTAGGACCTGTAACATACGCATAAGGGTACGACACTTGTACACAACATTGATCATGATGATAATTTGAAGTTCTTTGCGAAAGTATTTATATCCCTTCATTTTTTCACGTTTTATGTTGCAGCCTTATGTTAAATTGCTTTAAATGCCTTTTTTCCCACATCAATTTACACTCCATACACCATAATGACAAAGCAAAAAAAGATTGTGACAACTTTACAAATTAAAAAAAAAATAAACTGAAATAAGTACATTGCATAAGTATTCATACCCTTAACTCAGTACTTAGTTGAAGCACCAATACAGCCTCAAGGCTTTTGGGGTATTATGTGACAAGCTTTGCACATCTGCATTTGGCAATTATCTGCCCTTCATCGCCTCACCTCTTCACCTCTCAAGCTCTGTCAGCTTGGATGTGGGCTGGCAGCCATTTTCAGATTTCTCCAGAAATATTTGATATTGTTCAAGCCAAAGCTGTGGTTGGGCCACTCAAGGACATTCACAGAGTTGTCTATAAGCCACTAAGCCAGCTGTGTGCTTAGGGTCATTGTCCTGTTGGAAGATGAACCTTCTGTCCAGTCTGAGGTTCTGAATGCTCTGGACTGGGTTTTCATTAAGGCTCTCTCAATATTTTGGTACATTGAGCTTTCCTTCTACTCTGACGAGTCCCTCAGTCCCTTCTGTTGAAAAACAGCCCTACAACATGAGGCTTCTACCAGCACACTTTACTTTTGGGATAGTAATCTGCAGGTGATGAGCAGTGCTTGGTTTTCTTCAAACATGATGTTTGGATCTGAGGTTCATCAGACCAAAGAATCTTGTTTCTCACAGTCTAAGTGCTTTTTTGCAAATTCCAAGTGGGTTTTCATGTGTCTTCACTGAGTTTGGCCACACCTCCATAAAGACCGGATTGGTGGAGTGTTGCAGTGATGTTTGTCCTTCTGTAAGTGTTTTCCATCTGTATATGTAAT
>JAHKKF010523120.1:0-30081 GCA_019740295.1 Labeo calbasu | reverse complement strand
AGAGGGGCGGGGCGAGCAGAGCTCATTTGCATTTAAAGGAACAATCCATCAGAATGGGATGATTTTTGCAGAGCTGTTTTGACAAGGTACAAAGGGTGTTGTTTTACACAACAATTGAGAATTTTTAACCAAAGTATATTATAAACTTTTCGTTAAGACCTTAAAAAATAATATCAACTTGTGGAAAATGTGGCCAATATCAGATTTCCTGTGTGAACAGATCAAGGTTCTGAACTGACCTCTGTGCGCAAAAGAACAGTATGAACAAAGTTGCCAGGTTTTCACAACAAAATCCACCCAATTGCTGCTCCAAACTACCTTATCAACTGTCTTGATAACTTTACAGTTGATAAACTTTGGGTATATAAAATGAAGTGACTCCCATGAGTGCAGAATCATGACAAATGTTAATCTAGACTGACGTAAAAGTCGCAAGAATTCTGATATGGCTGTTCACAGTGCAGTCACGTTACAAAACATCTGACCTGTATGAGATTTAGTACTACATATGGCAGTGGCACAAATTGAAATTAAAATATCAGATTCCATGTTGTTTGTGCTGTTCACACTGTGATGAGAAAAACAGATCTGAGTCACATGTGAGAAAAAAAATAATCAGCGCATCGCATTTGCCTGCAGTGTGAACGCAGCCCAAGAGAATCCAGGAGGCCTGTGTTTTGTTACTTAAAGCATTACACAAAGTGAAATAGCTGAGCTGTATATGGGAGAATTTATGGATGTCTGGAGCAGGTGTGAGATCAGAGGACTTCTAATGAGGGTGGTATAACCATTCCTGTGTTTGGCCAGATAAGACTGTGGCCATTATCTCATCAGTGCGTCCTTTCAACATGACCGAAGCGTAGCCCGCTTGTGCGTAGGTTTTGTGATTACATAGTATAGTAAACTGCAAGTTTAGATCTTCAGTGGTTAAGTAGGATTTGCGGTAAGTGACTCGAAAGTTTCAGACCGTACGTCAGCCTGATGTACACTCTGGATCGTTTGTTTGAAGATGCACGGTGTTTGTCCCTGTCGCTTTCTTTCGCCAGCCCTGTGTGTTTTGTTGTGGCTGTTTGCCTGACACAAACTTTGCCTTAGTTCTGAGCACTTGATGAGTCACCATACCTGAATGGGACGCACTCCGAGCATGCTGGGAAAAACAAATCACAGCGGTGCCTCTCACTTCCTTATCAGGTAGTGTTCTCTTCTACCTATTGTTCTCTTGGCAATCAGGCCATCAAACCAGTAAGCACAAGCCTTCTTAAAACCACTGGGGAATCTCCAGTCAATTCACTGCGGCTTATCCATTATTTCGTCACTCGCTGATTGACAAGTGAACAATCCAGAATGTTTGCTTGCAACAAAGGCTTTTTTCCATCATGCTTGCCAGTGATAATGTTTCTTTATAAAAGATTTGGAACAGACTGAGCATCTGTGTAAGTTCCAAGGTCTTTACTCAACAGTTTCATACAGAAGTGCATGTAAAACTTGGTGTGAGATCTGCCTTTAACTGAACGTAATTTGGGACTTTAAAATATTTTACAATAAGATTACCTTCAGCGGCTGCACAGAACTGGCTGTGGAGATTTACGAGCTCATACGAGAGCCAGGGCCTGGATTCAGTCCATACTGCCTACTAGTCTTAAATGCGATGCAGTATTGCACTGAATGCATTTTTGTCGGACACAAACAAAATGTTTTCAACTACTTACAGGTTTATTCAAATTCACACTGGTATGCAGCTCCCACAGCGATTATCATCTCATGACAATACAGTCCCGGGGAATCCCCACCATCAGACAACTCGTGAAATCAATGAAATGAGTTTCGAAACGTAAAGTCCACATGCTGTTGAAAAACAAACTGACCAGATATTCCCGTACGCCTTCTGTTTTTAAAATGCTGAAGCAGAAGTTTGGAGATACACTGCGAGGAATCCTGCTCTTCACAAATATTTTTGTCATCTTTTCCAGTTAAAATATCAGAAAATCCTACCAATGCATAAGAGTTATTTTCAGGGAATGCATCTTTAGTATATAAAACAATAGTTTAATGTCAGATTGAACTTGTTATATTTCAGAGATACATAGACACTTCATTACGTTTTACATGTTTTGTTGGTTACTTTGAAGCGTGTGTATGTGTATATAAAAGTGTGAAGCTTTACAGCTTGGAGGCAGTTCTAAGTTTTGCACTGAAGCCTATTAAGGGCAAAATACAGCAGCATATTACCTTTGCCCATATCTTTACAACGATTCTGATATAGCTGAGATTATTGCCCCCTTTATGCTCGGCAAAGCTAAATTAAGGTTGGGAGTTAAATAGGGTGTGGTGCATGTTTGTGGTGTCAGATTCTCTAAGATTTCCCCATTCACCTTCAGGGAAAAAGAGAGATGGCTAGATGCTTTGCGAAAAGCAGTGCAAATGACAAAACCATGCTCCAAACGCAATTTATTTCTCATCTAACGTTCCGGACACTCCATGTGTCCTCTACCTGTCTCATTGAGATATTTCATGGCCTGTGTGAGGAGCTGTAAAATGTGGAAAAAGTCATACGTCTTATTTTTGAGAGCGCTTTGTTTCATAACTGACAAATTATTGTCATGGGTTGTATTCACGATTGAGGCCGTTTACTGAATCATGTGATGGAACTCTTTGTAGGACAAAGGTTGTGTGCTCAGCCAGGGTGAGAGATATAAAGTGTTTTTAATTATGTCTGAGAGACTGACAAGAGTTTACCTGTAGAAAAGAGAGCTTGAAAACAAAGCTAGGAGCAGTTTATCCAGGAGGGGGCGATGTAACAGTTCCCAGAGGAGATGAGAGAGGGGATGTCTCACTTTGTAGACCATCAAGTGAGGTATATTAAGCTTTTGGCTTTCCATATAAATGACAAGTCTGACATTTTCATGTCCATGATCTTAAATTTTGTAGATTTTATGTTTTATATGCCAAACTTTCCACATGCATACTCAAGACATAAACATATTGACCCTTATAGTAGACAACATGCTTTTTACATATGCAGCATTATAATTTCCTTTTTCAGTCTAGTCTACAGTTCACACAATCTTCACACAATCACATTCTGGGCTCACAATTTCAATCTGGCTTGTGCATTTGCTTTGTTCGCCTTCTTTTTCTCTGTATCATTAAATCACAGTTTGTAATTGCAGATGAGTGGCTGATATTACAAAATGTGTGTGCCAGCAATATCTGGTTGTTCTCTTAAAGAAATAGTTCACTGAATCAAATAATGAACCTCATATCATTGCATATGATTTCTTTGGTGGAACACGAAAGGAGATATTTTGAATTATGTTTTGGTTACTCTTGCAGTTACAGTAATAGTGTTCTTTTTGAAAACTTTGATCGCTATTTAAAGTATCTTAAACATGATCCACTTCAGTTTTTTTTTTGAAGTAATAATAACTTTGTGTGAAAAACGATGACATTTAAATCTTCTCCACTATGACCTTATCATTGAGTCAGTTTGTCACATTGGTGTGATTCATGAACAAATCAGTCAGAACCAGATCAGTATGATCCCTAAACGAATCAATCAGGCTGTTTTAGTGAACTACACTCTTAAAATAAAGGTGCTTTTAAAAGGTTCTTCACAGCGATTCCATAGAAGAACCATTTTTTGGCTCCACAAAGAACTATTCAGTAAAATGTTCTTTGAAGAACCATCTCTTTCTTACCTTTTTATAATCTGAAGAACCTTGTCACAAAGAACCTTTTGTGAAACATAAAGGTTCTTTAGATCTTAAAGGTTCCTTATGAAACCATTTAGTTCTTCTATGGCATCGTGAAGCACCTTTTTTTATTATTTTTTAGGTATGTTTTGAAGCATGGCAGCTGGTTTAAGCTGGTCCTGAGTTGGTTATAAGATGGTTATGAATGGGTCCTGAGTAGGAGCTAGTTATGTACACAATATGTAAGTTTTTTGATTAAAATATCCAAAAACCACTAGAACAGTGTTAAATATTTTCGGAATCCTGCTCTTCACAAATATTTTTGTCATCTTTTCCTGTTAAAATATCAGAAAATCCTAATGTCAGATTGAACATGTTATATTTCATAGATACATAGACATACAATATTACATGTTTGGATGGTTGCTTTAAAGTGTGTGTATATATATATATATACATATATATACATATTTATATGCAGAGTTTGAAGCTTTACAGCTTTGAGGAAGTTAAACTTAATACAGCATCGTACTACCTTTGCCCATATCTTTACAACGATTCTGATATAGCTGAGATTATGTTTGGGAAAGCTCTGTATGCTCTGTATTTTGCAGAGTTGTACTTACATTATCCCAAATGTTTCCAAAAATGATTAAATCCAGAAAAATAAACAATTTTAATTAGTGTAACGGACCATGTTATTGCATTGCCTGCCAATGACATCACACACCCTTGATTTTCCCGTTTTATTTTGTAAAAACATCGAAACCCCAAAGACACTTTAACATGTTATACATTTTATTACACAGGTGACAAAAGCACAGAGTAGCATTATAACAGAACTTCAAACACACTCAAATATGTCCAGTATGATAAAACAGCGCTGCTTTTGCCTACATACGCATGACCGGAGGAAGTAGAAGCTGTCGACTGTGGCATAATAAAAGCTCTGCTGCTTTCGAGCCTTGTATTGCGCTCGTCCTTCATTAGCAAACGCTCAGCATCCTCGTTTCGCTTCCTTCATGCTACAGTGACCTTAAAAAGTCTTTAATACATTAGCCCATCCATGAACACGATTTCTGCCCAAGCCCCGTCAGCTGTGGGGATGAAGACAATGCCCATGATTCCACACTTAATCACGGCGACATCAAACTACACATTTGTTTCTTTCTATGTTTTGAATATGTGCCCTCTAGCAGCGAATACTTACATATTGTGCCTTTAAACCAGCTTATAACCAGCTCAAATCAGCTGCCATGCTTCAAAACATACCATACCATGGAAAGATCAGACTCCAAAGGACGATAAGTAATTCTCAAGTTCATCAGTGTAAAAGCTTCATTTTGGTATTGAATTGTTATGGTGTAATTAGTTTGTGTTTGTAAAAATATGTCTGTGTTATTCCTATAGCAAAACCGACACTGATTTCTTGAAATGTTAGAACACCATAATTTGAGGAAGTGAAACCCAAACTCCAAAAAACTCATTTTCTGCATGCGAATCATATGTCGTGAGCACGCATTCAATCTCCAGTATCAGAGACAGTGTTTGTGTGTGTGGTGAGTGGGTGGTTTGGTTGTCTGGCTGAACATGGAAGTTGATCGCTCTGGTGGGGACCTCCAATCATTCCCCTGATATGGTGAAAAGTGCAGTGCTGCAGAAATGCATTCCAGCCCGGAGCGAGAGCAGCGCGGGTTCCACGACTATCAGATTCTCCTGCACGCCTGTGGCTTTGGCCCAGCGCAGCCGCAGAGCGGTAAAGAGTATACATCAGTCGTTCTGAAGTGGCCAGACCAGACACAAATGTGGCCTCTCGTTGAAAATGAACAGTTGTGCCAATGCCAAGATGAAAGCGGGTGATGAGCGAGAAGTCCAGTTCTAACACTTCCCTATGCTGGCGGGCTATGTGTGTGTGTGTGTGTCATGTGGCGTGGGTGTTTTGGGCCCTGTCTGCATGTCCGTTCTCTTGATGCCGTCCAAACAGATGGATCAGCTTAAGTTAACCTCTGTTCTGTATGTGTGTAGAGAAAGAAGAGCTGTGTTCCAAAACCTGAAAAATCTTGATCTTTGGTTCATGTAGATAAAAACAGTGGTGATATCATTGATACGATTTTCTAATCCAATGTTTGTGTACATTGCATGTTTTTAGTCTTATTAGGCCATCTGTTTACTCTCACAGTTTGTTCATGAAGTGGCCATTTCTGTAAAAGAGCGTGAAAGCAAGACCATTTACGTTCCACTTATTGACCATTGTGGGATGCATGAATAATGAATGAACAGCTATCCATCTGGGACAATTAGCTGCCAGTATTTCTGGAGGGATATTCTGGAGGACTATTGTTTACACTCGCAAGATGAAAACTCTAAACACAGAATTCAGCCCCTCTGTTAGAAATTAATAACTTTTTGTTTGTTGCAAACAGTGAGAAAGTGTTGTGTTTGTTAGCTTAGCAACACGCTAACATCATTTCCATTTAATTTGCTGCCTAAGGCAGCTGCAGGCTGTAGACAACAAGGCACAGCTCGCTAGGTTTTGGAACGGAGCGAAAGAGAGGGCGTATGTGGGACAACAAAGCAGCGAAGGAGGCCGAGCGCATCTTTGGACTACTAATAAGGAGACACACATGGTAAAAAGGCCCCTTGTATCATCGAAGCTATGCTAAGTCACATTTAACATGCTAATTCGAACTAATCAAATGATCATCAATACCTTGTCAAAGTATTTTCTACAACAAATCCCAGCCACAGCACAGGTTGAATCTATCAGGCTCATGTTTCCAGGAGCAAATGTCTATCAGACTGGGAGGCGGAGCTTCACTGGGTTTTTTACCTTTGGCTGAACGCTGGAATTCTTTGTGTAGGACTTTGAGTTGCCAAGAGAAAGGGAGGGCGAACTAAGCAGGGGAGATGTATGTGGGTTTCTCTCCCTCGCTTCCTTTCTTGACGTGGGCCCTCGTTGCTTCTTGCCTTCTCCCTTGCAAATGAAAAGATAACATTGATTTTTGTCACTCCCCTTTGTTATTCTCAGCGAGACCGGCTCCGTCCATGCCAAATCAGATATGGAGCGTTGCCTGTTTACTTATTAACTCAGCTTTCTATGCGTCCGCATGTCCGCGAGTGCCTTTGTTGGTGTTTGTATATTTTGGCCGTTTGTGACCCGTAGACAAACAGAGCGGCTCGCCGAGAGACGGGCCACAGGAGGAGCAGATGTTGCACTAAAACACTCTCACTTCCTTTTATCAAGTGCACTGCCTTCTAGCCACTTCTTCTTTCCCTTCTTCTTTTTATACTCTTCCATACTGATGAATATGTATTTTGAATGCTGCGAGGGTAATGTTTTATAGTGCTAAAGTTAAATTTAGCTTATTAGTCAAATTGTGGTTAAAAGAGTTGCTTAATAAGTTTCTCCGCTGTTCTGTTTTCGACAACTTTAAATCATTTTCAGATGAGACGTACTTACTGTAAAAACACCTACAGTACATGTATAATTCAAAACTCACACCTGATTCACGTGACCATTAGGGGATTTTGATATGAGTCCTATATTGAGTGATGTAAGGTCCTCCGCACTGACGGTGGCCTGGCTCTCTTTTGATACGTGTGGGTGTTTGAGTGTTGCAGAGGAGGAAGTGATTCTTTTTATGTCTGAATACAGATATGAGTAGTTTCACGTGCGGACAAGCATGAATTTTGCTCTTGTTTGTTTTGCGTTTCAGCTGAACTGAAACTCGGATGAAAATGTATTTATTTCGCTCTAATTCAAAAAGTGTTCAGTACATGCAAATATGTGAAATTGTAGTGCCAGAACGTCCAGCGTGTTGAATGTTCGCACGTGTCCGTGTGTGCATATGCACGCAGCGTATATAATTGAATCTCTCCACAATATGATCTAACACACCTGTTCGTGTGTGTGTTCTTTGAAATCCAAGACTTTAGAGCTGTCATGTAAAAACTGTGTTTTTCTCTTTTCCCATCTGGCTTCGCATATTGGGAAAGAGACATGAGGAGCAATGTCCTGATGTCCTGTATCCGATCCAGTACTCTCATTTTACTGTAATTAGATGATTTGATTAATAAATGCTTTATTAGAAGGCCCATATGGAATCTGAAGGGAAGCCTTGAACTCCACAGAAAGCTGCCAATCAAAATAACCATAGTTTTTGTGATCTGATCTGTAATCTGGAGCTTTGTAAAATTAAGGTTGAACCACTGATGTCACATGGACTATTTTATTTTGTCCTTACTACCTTTCTGGGCCTTGAACGTGTCAGTTGTGCTGGGTTGGAAAGCTCTTGGATTTCTTCAAAAATATCTTAATTTGTATTCCAAAGATGAACGAAGGTCTTATGCGTTTGGAACAACATGAGGGTGAGTAATTAATGAAAGAATTTTCATTTTTGGGTGAACTTTCCATTTAACAGCTTACTTGAAGTTAAACTTCAAGTTAATTTTTGTTATCGTTTAGAATTTTCATATTTGTATATTTTATTTACTGTGTTTAAATCCATTTTACAGAATTCTGCCGTTTTACTCCTCAAAATTGCTGTTCCAGCCCATCCAGTTTGGCTGGTTAAAGCGTCATCCATCTACGCCATTCCATATGGTACCTGAGACAGCACAAGGGAATTGGAGGACCACATGTGTGACGGACAGAAACGAGACGTTTTTAATATTCTGCTCCACTCAGACAGAGCGAATGATCCTAGAAGTCCCATAACCCAACTGATTTGTCAAATCTTCTGGGTGTGAGATCAAACACATGGAAAATGAAGTGTCTGGTACAGTAAGTCCAGCAGTAGAGAGACGCATGTGCTAAGATGAATTAGGATGAAAATGATTTCACAGATCTATAGCACCCTTTCGCTGTTTTTATTTCAGTTCTTTTGAACATGTGTGAGACACATGCGTAATCATTTTTACGTTCTCAACAGGTTCGACCTTTCCATGTCCAGATTGGCCAAAATCAGTGCATGATGAGCGTTAACATAAACCTCATGTACTTGGGCCTTAACAGTTTAAATTATACTTTGTAGGGTAAATCAATCGTAGGTACAATAAAACTGCCAAACGCAGATTGGTCTCATACCAAACCACAACAATGGCAACATATGGCTAGCAAACGTGTTTGTTGCTCACTCACCATCATTTCAAGTTTGCAGAAGACGAGATCGTTAAGAGCATGTCACGTAACTTCCTGTCCCTCAGTGTCCTCCCGTGCTGCTGGACAGGAAGTGGCTGGTATCTTCTTTCGATCCTCATTCATCTCCTCATTTATCTTCTTTTCCTCCTGCTCTGAAGCTTCAACAGGAGCTTTGCGGTGACCTACTTTCATGAAAACTCAATAGCAGGGCCCGTGCCAAGCGCTCTCGTGTGCCAGCAGTTTCGCCTAGAAAGACAGGTCTGAGGTCTGGCCGTGCCAAGGTGTATGAGAATGGGGGAGATCTCTCGTAAACCCATGCGCCAGGGAACATGTCGCAGTCTGCCTGCCGTCACCGAAGCCCCTTGTAGAGGTAGCCATGTCGGTGCTGAGCCTTGCGGTCGTTAAACAGATTTATGGCACCCGGTGAAGTTAATATGTATGAACGAGTGGGAAAATCAGTCGTGTAAATTACAGGATGTCTTATATTGGGCTCTTAACGCAGTTTTTAATGTGCCCAGTTCCCCAGTACCCCCCTAAGCCACCTCTCCCTTTTCTCCGTTTATCATTTTCTCTGTAGTCTGGTTCACCAGCTTCCCTTGCGCACAAACCTGCATAATGGAAAACCTACATCATTACCGCGCTCGCTCGCTCGCCATCTAGAGTGCTTTACTGCTACCTTAGATCCACAAGCTCAAACACAGTCATCATATTTTTTTGGGCTCCATGGGACCTGTACAATTCCCAACTCTCGCAGCTGCACTTCCTGAAGCCGTGACGTTGGCGTGTTTGGTTGGCTTGGTGGAACATGGAAGAGTTTGGACAGGTTGCAATGTTTTTTGGTGGGTCACCCTAATGAGCAGCTCTTCCACTGAACCAGGTTTATGGGGCGGCTGCCAGCGTCATTAAGAGTGCCTCATAATTGCCCTTTCCAGCCAAAACGCAAAGCTGAAACATCTGCTGGCCCCCATTCTCCTCTCTCGATTTCCTCTCCTATTCTTCAGTTCCTGCCCCACGCCAGCCTGTCCTACCAGCAGCCCAGCCTGTACAGGACAGTTATGTTCCCACACTCACTTTGAGGAGGTTTCGCTGAATAATCAATTTTAGTCTTTATGTACTAAGTGTGATGTATTTTCTTTCGGTGTAACCTACTGAGAAACAACCTTGACCATCTAAACTCATGACTAGCTTACTTCACTCAGATTGATGGGTACAGTTCACCCAAAAATGATAATTCTGTCATCATTTATTCAGTGTCATGTCATTCCAAACCAGTATAGCCCAACATGAATGCTTTGTGTACAGTCCCAAAATATGATCTTGTGGATCTACTTCTGATCTTGTGTCCACGTATATGTTAAGTCCACAAGAGGGGACCAAAGCGTAGGGCAGGGGTGTTCAACTCTGGCCTTTAAGGTCCACTTTCCTGCAGAGTTTACTTTCAACCTTTATCAAACTTGCCTGCTAGTAACTTTCTAGTAATCCTGAAGACCTTGATTAGATTGTTCAAGTGTGTTTGATTAGTTGAGAACCCCTGGAGTGTCCCATTTTATTATTTTAGATTTCAGAAGAGTGCTTGCGCATCCTTGATGTACACTTCTGCTTGCACTGAGGTAAGCTCCACAGCAAACTTCTGTATGATAGTCAAAGTGGCATGACTTAGGATGCCTTTTGGGACAAGGCCAAACACATACTCTTTCAAAGTATCCTCCATTTGATAGGATGCATATGCTTCAGCCGTTCAGCCCACGCTCCGTGGGCATGACGTCTGAGGCTAAGACTACTCATTTCCCAAAAGCAACTACAGTACAGTCACATGTTCCGTCGTTACCAATAGAGTTTAATGGAACTAATGACCATAGTTAGCTAATGATGCTTTTGGGAAACGCATCCCTGGTTGAGAAGAGCCCATACAAGGAATCCTCCTTTTATAACGTTATACAGGAATAGAATGAAATCCAGGACTTCCGTAACACGAATGAAGCACGTTGATGGACGTGCTCTTGCTCTAGTCTTGTGTAGCCAGATCTTTAGACTGACGGCAGAAGGTCTGGGAAACTTGGTTGCTTTGAATGGCCAAGGACTGCCCAAGAGGTCATATATGACTGACAGGTAAAGCAACCAATCATGATTTGTTTTGTGGCACGTCATGTTTAGGGACGTAGAAATGTTCCCACAATAACAGACTGGCATGTAAAGCTCTTAGACGTATTTTAAAGAGTCTGTGCTCCAAACTTTACATATTTCACATACTTTTGAAAACCTAGCGTTTGGAAACACTTCAGGAGTTTGAAGTCATCATCTGATTGGTTGAATTCTACAGATTTCCAGGAGATGTGTTTATCGAGATCTTTAACGTTCCGCCTGGAAACAAAGATGCCATAATCTCGATTAATTGAATATTTCATCTCGACTATGATTAATTGAGGTAAACAATTATTTGCAGTGAGACAGAATTGTCCAGAATGGTTTAAAATGGTTTAGAATACCTACTCCACCATGTTGCTATGCCAACCTGCTACTGTAAACAAAAGCTTTCAACGCTTGCCCCGCCTCCGGAATCTTCTGATTGGTCCAGTGTTTTGGAACTGACATTGATGAGCAGCGTTTTGTGTAAAAGTGTAAATTCTTTTAACTTGTCATGGCGTCTTAAAAGCATCACTCACTTGCAAGACGCTGCAAAAAGAGGCAAAGAATTAACAGGATTAAAAGAACGAAATAACCAACATGGGAAAATTACGTCGATTAGAGGTTCTGAATCTCAATTTTGATTACTTTCCGATTAATCGTCCAACCCTACTCTATGGATACTCAGGATTAACACAGGATTGGCAGAAACTGTGTTATTCAATTCAATTAAATTCAATTCAAGTTTATTTGTATAGTGCTTTTCACGATACAAATCGTTGCAAAGCAGCTTTAAAGCAAAAAAAAAATGTTTTACAATATATTTAGTAGTAGCTTATGAGTGGTGACTATGTAGTGATGTACATATGGCAGAAATATAAAGTTGGTAAGTTTTAAATTTGGTAGTTCTGTATGTTGGGTTATGCCCACTTTAATCTTCATTCAGTGTCTGTGCTATTTCTCTCCAGAAGCCATAGGTGATAAATTGCCTTTTCTGCTCATTTATACTAGAGTTGTGATTATCTTGTAAACCCCTCATAGAAATGATAGTCAGTTTGACATCTATTGTTGTTGCTGTCTCTAGTGGTGTGTTGTTGGTTTTCCATCTCATTCTTTTTCATTTTAACTATGAAACAGTGGTCTGGACCAGTGATTATTAATGAAACTAATAATTCAAGGCATTTGGGTGAGCTAGAGTAAAAACTGCTTTCTTCTGTGGAACACAAAAGAAGATATTTTGACAAATGTTATCACTATTTTTGTCCATGTAATGATTTGAACTTTCGAAATGTCAAAATGTAATGATATAATGAAAGACATTTCGTTCAGTCAGATTACCAGGTAAGATTTCTCTGCCTCTCTGACCATTCCTGCAGTCCTTCTGTTTTGGCCTTTCTGCCTTCCAGTGGAGACATGAACGATTATGAACTTAAAGAGGACAATCCCTCATTGTCCCACCCGAGGTCCCTAATTCACTATGTGTGACAGAGGGAAGGGCGCTGTTGCTGTCCAGTCATCAGCCTGATAATGCAGCTACTGTCTGCCTTACTCTGCCTCAAGTCCTTTGTGTGGAAAAGAGGCGAGTACTAAAGCTAAAGAAAGCAAGAGAAAAACCTGTATTTATGACAAAGAAAGGGAGGAAAACTTCTGCACATGCTGTTTAATTTAACATCCTACCATTCATTCCTACACAACGGCAAAAGAATAGAAAGAGACAATGTGAAATGAGCGCTATAATTAGCAAAATTTTAATAATTGAGATTGATATCAGTTGTATTGTAACCATATTGGAACAATTGTCTGATAGCACATTTACCACAAGACATATATGCAGCGCTGCACAAGAGAGGAAACGGATGCTGAAGCACAGATGTGCATACAAAACTTGTCATGACAGCCCCAGCAGATGACAAACAGTCAGTAGTGTTTGGCTAAATTCGTTCTGCTCTCATTTTAAGGCTGTTTTCATACTCTGTGGGATTTCTTGGTCCGTAGCCTAGTTCGAAGGCAATTTATTTGTTGTAAAATGCATTATAATGCAGTCATTCCCAAACACGTTTATGGAGCTCCACCAACACTGCACGTCTTGCATGTCTCCTTCGTCTGACTGTTCTTAATAAATGCAAGTTTATTTTGTCTTCCGTCCTCTGAGTACGTGCAGGATCATATTTGTCATCGGCTGTCATTGTCTGCCATCTGAGCTGGCATGTTCTGATGGTGTAATAACACCAGTGTGACTATTGACTTCAGATATGAGTCAGTCAAAACAAGAATATCTGACTCAAATTCTGTACAAATCTTGTGCAACTGCAAACCTACAGACAGGTTTAACTTGACCTCTGACTCTTTTTGTTTTGCTAGTTGAACTGTAATGTCTTCAGTGCCATAATGGATCACAGGTCAACGTCAACTTGTTCCACAGTGGTAAGCACTTAAGTCATAAGTCTTGAGCTAAGAATTAACCAGCTTTCTATGAGACATGAAAGCGTAGTGATAATAGCCAAAGGTTGATCATTATTGTTTCACTTTAATTATCTGTATTTGATACTGATGCAGAATTGGAGTGGAGTTTACAAAGCCAAGTGGAAATCATTAATCAGATCATGTTAGAGTGCATAACCATTACTTCAAAGTAAACCCTGGGTATTAAGACCTGTATGGCTTAATATAATGTAAATGATGTCACTTACAGAAATATGTAACAGAAAACCTATGAAAGATTCATGTTATTCACATTGTTTATTACATATTTTGGACTATGGGGGTGCCATTATTTACGATGATGTGAAATGGTTGCATTCAGTGAGCTACTAGCACTACCTGTTGCTATTTTTACTGCATCTCAGAAAATAAAATATTGAAAATGTTGCTGCTTCATTTCGGAAGAATAACTTTTCCATTCTTTATTCTTCGTAACCCGAGAATGTGGCGACACATACCTGGGTTTACGCTGCCTAAATGATGCAGTGAAGTATAGTTTGAAAGGCTGCACGTTCGGCTGTATGCATACTCTGAGCCGCTCCAGACAGCTCATCAGTAGCGCTTTAATGGACAAAAACACACACAATTCTGTCAAATTGCACGGTTTTGGCGAATTACCTCGTAAACATATTCTTAAATGAGTTATAAAGTATTAAATGACCGTAAAGAGTTTGGAGAAAATCAGATATGTGCCAGGTCTGCGTCATCTGCGTCAGGTTTTACACTGATGTAAATCAAAGAACAAAAGAAAAAGAGAAATCATCACTTGACTGCTCTAGTCGCTGATTACCTTTTGTAGCTTGAATAAAGATTAATCTGTATAGCTTATGCATATACAATTTATAGTTTATTAGAAGATTGTTTTAAAAACACTTAAATTAAAAGTTGTTATATATTTCCTAAAAACCTAAAAATAAGAAATAGTAGCTTTCAGTTATACTGTAATGTTGAATGTCTATAATTAATGCATACAAAATGCATTTAATAGAGACACCAGTAGCAGGACAAATTTAAAACATTGTAAATATGTTTAGTCATTGTGGTAGTAATAACTGCCTGTTTTTGCAAAAAGCGTTTCATGGCCGGTAAAACAAAAACAATTGGCTGGTAAATTTTATCACATCGCCAGCTATTGGCAGGTGTGGCAAAAAGTTAGTTTTAGGCCCTGGATGTAAGTCTTCACTGCTTTCCTAGCGATAAGAAGAGGAGAAAAGAATGGGAAGATGTCTGTGGATGAATAAAACTTCCTAAAGACCTGCATGTTTGTTCTCTCCACTTCAGCCCTGATGTCTTTGAGGCTTTTAGTAGACCACAGCTACTGAAAGAGCTTACAAATGCAGAGACAAGAAACACTAGATGCCATCCTGGCAGGACGTAAACATGCCGACACTTGTCATGACGCCAGAGCCACCGAATGAATTTCTCAGTGCGGATTTTACTCGATATCCAGGGAAAAATCAGTGGTATAGCATTTGGTTTAAGCCTACGCATATATCCATTGTCAGTTGTAAGCTCTTTCAGTAGCTTACGTATCAGTGATTTATATTGTGTTGTGTTGCGGTAAAAATAGCAACAAGTAGCACCAGTAGCTCACAGAGTGCAACCGAAATAATGGCGCCCCTCATAGTCAAAAACATATATCAACCATGTAGATTTTTTAAATAACATAAATCTTTCTTGGGTTTTCTACTACATATTTCAGTAAGAGACATCATTTATGTTTTATTAAGCCATGCAAGTCTTAATACCCAGAGTTAAAAGTAAGTAACCCAAGCATTTTTTCATTATTCATGGGCAATAAAAGTGGTTAGATGAATCCTTTAGACTTACGTTGATGGAGGGTTCAGAGCCATATAGGATCCAGAATATCACTGGGTTGTGACTTAGGGTTGTGCAAAGTTCAGAAATTATTTTATGAATTTTTTTGACAGTCAATTTATGTCAAATGTAATCTGTTTAATACTTAAATTAAAACCTGGAAACTAAATTGGAATTTTAAGGTTACTCTCAATTCACTTCTAAATGCTTTACTTGCAACCACCCCGAAGATGAATAAGTTGGATAAGAAGTCAAGAAGCAACGGAATCAAACATGGCTGTTTTGCACGATTACAGATTTGTTTAGCGGGGGTAACATGTCTCAACTGTGCTTTTCTAAGGAGTTTAGGGAAAAACAGAGTTCTGGGCAACTGCTCAACTCTCAGGACCGTGTTTTGTTTG
Source organism: Labeo calbasu (assembly GCA_019740295.1). Classification (NCBI taxonomy): domain Eukaryota; kingdom Metazoa; phylum Chordata; class Actinopteri; order Cypriniformes; family Cyprinidae; genus Labeo; species Labeo calbasu. The sequence continues at coordinate 14,425 of JAHKKF010523120.1, read as the reverse complement.
GGTCTGTTCTCCCAATCGATCACCTGCTTCTGTGGGACAGAGGGGATGAATGGAATAAGAGAGGGGAGGGAACCGTGTGTGGCGGTGGGTGCTGTGGGACGGCAGCCTGCGGACAGCTGGACCGTCGGTTCGAGTTTCCCCGCTTAGCGAGGCTGAAATTTCAACCCGTTTCAAATCGAGGGCAATAAATGATTTGGCTCTTAAAACAACTGTGTAGTGTGAGTTTCCCGCCATTTTCTTGTTGTTTTTTTCAATCAAGCCATTACGCAAGGAAAAACCACAAAGCTGCCTTTATGCAACATGGGATGAATATCTAACAATGTTCAACTTGAAACAGCATATTATGGCATTTTAGCTGATCCCAACTGGTCTTCCCACCATATGCCATTCATGTGGATTGGCGAGTCGTCAAATTCAGGTATTTTCACCTGATCTGGGGTCAGTCGTTCTAGTATGTTTGTACAAGGAAATGTTTTGGGGAAGTATGGGCTGCTGACATGACATTTAAGTAAGGCCGCACTCGCTTTAGGATGGAACACAACAGGATGGAGTGAAGGCTGTGCACTGGCCTTGGTGATGACTGGGGAAATGTTCAGCGCTTTGGGAAGCACATATAAATGCCAACACCAACTGGACACACTGACTCATTCTTTGCTGCGCGGTATGGACCTAGATTGCCTATTTAGCACTTACAAAAACATATGTATCTGTCAGCACGACCAGAAATAGTGGGCAAAACTCAAATTCATCAGTTAAACAGAGAGCTCTTTCTTAAAAGTGGCTTTGACTGTATCAGGCCAGTGATCAAAGCTAACCAGTACTCACACTGTATGAGAAAAATTGAACTGTCTAACTGTAAAGAGAAGTACAAAGGACATGCAGATGTGTAATAAGCAGACAGAATGCTGAAGATCATATAAAACAAAATCAGGCTTAAAAAAAATATATTTTCTCCATATGATGACATGATGATGTGGAGGAATAAATGAACAAATAAATAAATAGTTTTATCTTGCATTATTAGCTTATAAAGAATAATTGGCACAAAATAAATAAATAAAAAGTAAGTGATAATAGTAAGTAATAATACAATATAATAATAAGTAATAGTTTGATCTTGCATTATCAGCTTATCACAAATAATTAGTGCAAAATCTAATTTATGTAGAAATTATTATTATTATTATTATTATTATTATTTAAACATATGATGACATATGTGCACTATTACTGGCATTACAAAGCAAAAGTAACATAAATAAAAATGTGAATAAAATAAAAATAAAAAAATCAGTCTTTGATCTTGCATTATCAGCTTACGAAGAACAATTGGTGAAAAATGTTATTTATGTAGAATTTATTTTTTTTTTTCCCCACGTGATGACATATGTGGAATATTCCTGGCAATAAATAAATAAATAAAGTAGTTTGGTCTTGCTTTATCAGCTTATGACGAACAATTGGAGCGACATCTTATTTATGTGGAAATTGTTTTTATTTTAATTTTTTTTTTTTACATAAACGTGCAATATTACTGGCATTAAACCACCAAAAGTAAAATAAATAATAAGTAAATAAAAATAAAAATAATAGTTTGATCTTGCATTTTCAGCTTATGAAGAACAATTTATTATTATTATTATTCTTATTTCCTCCATATGCTGACATATGTGGAATATTTCTGGCATTAAACCACCAAAAGTAAAACTAACTAACCAACTAACTAAAAAAATAAATAGTTTGATATCGCATTTTCAGCTTATCAAAAATAATTTGTGTAAATTTGTTTATTTAATTTAATTAGTTAATTTATTTATTTATTCTCCTTATAATGACATATGCAGATTATTAGCATTAAACTAGCAAAACATAAAATAAAAAAAAATAGTAAAGTAAAACTTCATGGTACTTTAAAATAAAAATATTGCATTTTTATGGCCTTGTGGTTTTATGGTCATTTACCATAAATATTATCAATATTTACACACCATTGGCAGGTGTATCAAAAAGTTAAAGGTATTAAAATTGTATCATCAATGTTATCATATTTATCATCATTTACTCAACCTCAGCTCGTTGCAAACCTGCATTTCAACTTGAATTTCTTTCTTCTGTCAAACATAACAGAAAGTACTTTAAAGAATGTTTATAACCACTGACTTTCAAAGTAAAAAATACCATCGAAATCAGTTTGGTTACCCACATTCTTCAAAACATCTTCTTTTATGTTCAACAGAAGAAAGAAACTCACACGTTTGGAAGAACACAAGGGTAAAAACCCTCTATGTTTGTTTGAATTAAACAGCAAAAGCTTCTATAACATGTATAAACCATTAGGCTATTTGCAACTACAAAGAAAGCTTGCTGAAACCCAACGGACACATTAATTCAATTTTCATTGCATTTAAATTTTCATGCAGTACTGCAAACAAATTAGAGGTACTGGCTTAATCGTATTTTGTGGGAGCCAGCACTAATATGTTAAAAGGGCCTTGGGGTTGAAGTATAAATTATGAATTTGCACTTCTCTCCGCTATATATCCAACACATGCCAGAATCTGCTCCATAGGGGAAAGCTTATATTTCTTTCCTCAGATCACAGGCAAGTAGCTGCTCTCGGGCTGTGATTAAAAGAAGATATCATCATCATCGTCGTCGTCTTATCTTTGGGCTTCACTGCACTCATCCTCTCTCATTCTCTTCCTCCACCATCTCGTCTTTCATTTGATGAGTTGGGGCTGTGAATTCTCTGCAGCCTCCCAGGGTTTCTGCGGCCGGCCTGAAACAGCTGAACAAACAGAGGCTGTTCTGGAGCGCTGCTCAACCATAGCAGCAAATAACTAATGGGCTCACTGAACGAACGAGCGCTGGGGGTTCGTGTCCAAGGTACTGTTTACAGATAAGATAAAACTTCAAATTGATTTGCATTACTCCGTTTTTCTGATGAGATAAAACAATTAGCCGGTTGCTTATTTTTGTAAGTTGTAGACGTATCATTCTCACGCTAAAACGCACATAAGCGCATTCAATCACTGCGACTGCTGCATATTGTTGCTGCATCTTTCTCATGGTCGCAGTGGTGACGTTCAGCTAAAACGCACACGGTAGAGCGCTGGAGGCTCGTCAGGCCTGTAACGATCTGCAGACGGTGAGTCGACTATTCTTAACCCCCTCCCCCGTCAACGGATCCAGCCAGAACATTCCTCACACATCTGGCCCTCCAACGCTCTCGCCTGTGCCATAATTACCCACAAGCCCTGGTGCTCTCCTTTTCTCTTTGCTTTTTATTAGCTGCAGAAAGCCTTCCCTCATCAAAGCGCGCTGAGCTCGAGTCCCAGAGATGGGAGGGATCCTTAGAGGAAGACGCTGTAGAACAATAGTACACTTATGGATGACTTGGCCTTGGTGGAACATTCGTATTGTTTTGATGCCTCACCCCTGAACTCAAGAATATTGTACAACGCTAAAAATAACAATGGTGCACGCTTTGTTTTTCAACAGTAAGGTGGCTGATTCATGTTGACTGAGAGCTGTCACATGTTGCTATGAAAGTTGTGGTGGATTCACTAAATGTGCCAGTTTTCAATGTGGTATGAGTCAGCCGAAAAAGCATCTTTACTAAACACTCGCAATCCCGTAAAAATGTTTTTATGGAGATAGAAAAGTTACAGTTTCCCCTGTCATTATATTAGGGGTGCGGTCAAGTTAATTTTATTTTCTATATAGCGCAAGATCACAACAAAAGTCATTTAAGGTTACCTTTCCTATAAAACAGGTCTATACTTCGTTCTTTTATTAAACAAACTAAATGGTGGTTATGTTATTTACCTTATTTACCCTACATGGACGCACGTCTACAATTTCTCCTCCGCGAAAACGCGGACGGGATCGCGGAGTCCATTCATAAAAACACGGTTTTGTTTACAACACAAATCCTTAAGCGCACGTGAGACTCGCAGTGATTTTCGGCCTCTGCGTCTCATTATATGACGACATGAACACATGAACTTCATCTCCAGAGCTGACGTGAGAGCCATTTCATGTGAATTTTACCGTTTCACTGGAGAAAAATAGCATCATATCATACTGTATACACACAGAAACTTCACGGCAACCCGTCAAAATAAAAGTACGGTTTGACCTGCAACAGAAATATATTACTCTTGTATTACTTTTGTACAGTATAATGTACGTCTTTATATATTTCTATTTCTACTAGATTAACCACCTTCAAAATTCTACAATTATTATTAAAACTTTTCTAACAAAATATTCACACAAATTTTCTTCTGTGTATTAATTTTAACAGTAAACCTCTGTTTGTTTGCCCAAACATAAAAAGGTTTCATTTTTATTTGATTAAAAATACATTAATGTATTTGATTATCAGAAAAATTAAAACACAAACATTTCTAGAAAGAAAGAAAGAAAGAAAGAAAAAGATTGTAGGGCCATTTTGTTCGAAATGTTGAAATTGAGAGTTTTGGACTCTCTTTTTTTCACTGAAATAAATGTTTTTGTTATTATACAGAGAGTAAAGTACCAAAAAAGGAGCGATCCATCCCCCAAAGCTGTGAACCTAGGGGAAACAGTTATTTTTATTTTATTTTAAAAAATGAATTTCATTTTTGTGAATTTGATTTTTTTTTTTTAACTTGACATTTAAGAAAACAGTTTTTTTTTGTGTGTGTGGTGTAATTTATCGTTTTCATATTTAGAATTTTGTCATTTTATTTTTTATAATACACATGACTTTTTTGTATCATCTATCTATCTATCTGTCTATCTGTTTATCTATCTATCTATCTATCTATCTATCTATCTATCTATCTATCTAGCTAGCTAGCTAGCTAGCTAGCTATTTTAAACAGCAGATTTCTTTATTCTGAATAAGCTACAGCTACAGAAAATTACAGCTGCAAGCTCAAAACTGCTGCCCCCCCTCCTTCGGGAATTAAAAACTCCCCAGTTACTGCTAAAATTTAATGCTGTGAAAGATAGAAGGTTAAACTTGTCTGAAATGGTGACAGAATTTGCATTTTTGGTGAACTATTGCTTTAATACAAACCAGTATTATTTTAGTATAGTATTACATATTATATATATAATATTTTAAATTAGTTCTTATTTTTTTTATTTTTTACATGTTCAGTTTTCATCTTAATTTTAGTTAAAAATAAGTTAGCAATTCTGTTACATGCCGTTTTTTGTAATCATTTTTATTTTTATTTATTTATTTTTTTTTTTGGTTTAAGCTGTTCATGTGATATTTATATTTTATTTCAGCTTTATTTTAATTACCACAATTTTAGTTTTAGTTAACAATAACAGTACTGCTAATTTCTGTAATGTAGCAATCCAACTTAAACTTCAGTAAGCTTTCTTTCTTTTCTTTCTTTCTTTTTTAAATTTAAGTCTAAGTTTTTTTTAATTTAAGTTGTTCATGTAATATTTATATTTTATTTGAGCTTTATTTTAATTTACCAAGGTAATAGTTTTAGTGAACAATATCAATATTGCTATAGACTAAGGCATCTTTTTTATTTATTTTATTTTTTTTCTTTTTCTGTTTCTGTATATATATATATATATTTATATACATACATATTTTTATATTGTTTCATTTAGGCCTAAGTTTTCAATTTAAGTTGTTCATGTAATGTTTACATTTTTTTCCCCCATCTTTATTTTAAATACTTTTTTTTTTCTTTTCTATTTAGTACTCCAACTAAAACTTTAGTAAGCTTTTTTTTTTTTTTTTTTTTTTTCATTTTTTCCATTTTCATTTAGGCCAAAGTGTTTTACGTTTAGTACTCCAACTTAAATTTCAGTAAGCTTTCAATTTTTTTTTTCTTTTTAAGTTTTCATTTAGGCCTAATGTTTTCTTTTCTTTCTTTTTTTAAAGTTTAAGTTGTTCATGTAATATTTATATTTTATTTCAGCTTTATTTTAATTACCAAGTTGATTTCTAATAGATTTAATAGATTTTTAATAGATTTTTAAATAGTTTTAGTTAACAATATCAATAATGCTATAGACTAATGCAAATTTGTAGTTTTTATTTTTATGTTTTCAGTTTTCATTTTAATTTTAGTTTAAGTTTTTAAATTCGATTATGTGCTTTTGTCTTTTTTAAAATATATATTTCTATTTAGTACTCCAATTTAAACTTCAGTAAGCTGTCCTTTTTTTCTTTTCTTTTTTTATCTTATCTTATCGTATCTTATCTTATCTTTTTTTTTTTTTTAATTTTTTATTTAGGCCTAAGTTTTAAGTTTAGGTTTTTCATGTAATAACTACATTTTATTTTAAGGTTTATTTTAATTACTAGGATGATTTTTAATAGTTTTAGTTAACACCATTATTTTTTCAAGCTTTTATTTATTTATTTTTTTTTTTAATATTCATTTAGGCATAAGTATGAAATTTACATTCAAGTAATATGTATATTTTATTTCAGCTTTATTTTACTTAAAAAGTTGATTTTAGTTTTTAGTTTTAGTTAACAGTATACTAACGCATATTTGTGAGTGCGTGTGCTATGAGGAGGCGAGAATTGTTTAGTGCGTCAGGCACATGTCTGAGCGCCGGCTTCGCTCTGAAACAGGAAGTGAGGGCGCATGCAAGGGGGCATGCAGAAAGGAAGAGGCTTTGTTGGTATTCTTTGGCGGGAAGTGACATTGTTGAAAGTGCTCTGTTGTTTTCTTCCTTAAGCAGTCGTACTCCAGCTCACCGCTTAATCACGCTGTGCTGGCAGCCGTCCAGCTTTTTGTCTTTAAGCTCTGCTGGTTCTGTAGATACGGTTCATATCTCACATGACAAGAATAATCAGGTGCTTTTGAGTCCTACACATCACCACAAGACAGACATGACTCTGCTTTCGGGATAGTACAAACTGAGACACGGTCTGCACGTCTGAAAAATACCCAGTGACTAAGTCTGTTTACTCGTGTGCTTCCTGTCACCCACGTTTTTGTTTAGTGCTGGCAATAAATTTTATGAAGTTACTATAAAAAGTGACAACAGAGTGAAAAAGTGTGGGGCTGTCTGTCTGATATTTTCTCTATACATGAAGGTCTATGCTCCCAGAAATTTACATTCTGCCATTGTTTACTCACCGTCACACAAATATGTTTCTTTACATGTTATTTTACAAAATGTGGTAATTTAATTTTTTCCTCAGGATGTGTTATGCCAGGTTTGACATCAAAGAAAACTTTTTGAATATAAGTAACGTGGCCCACAACTACTTTTTTGCAATTTCTAAAGCAGTATCTATCCTCATTCACTTTATTGTAAGGAAAAGAACAGGCAGGATATTTTCCAAAATAAGAAGAAAGCAAGTAATACAGGTGTGAAATGACTGAATAAATGATGACAGCATTTCATTTTTGTAGGAAGATGCCCTTTAAAGACCTAACAAAATGGTGTGACAAACAATTTTTTCCTGTGTTTCTTATTGAAACAGGAAGTCAGGGTGGAATACATTAAAACATTAACTGCCTTTTGATTATTTTGTACTGTTCTCTGAGGTCCACTTACAATTTTATCAAGATTTTTACATCTAATACATTAAATTTAGAAGTAGCAGGCTATTTTCTGTCCTGTTTTGACCCCTCATCAGAACACTCTGTTTTTTGAATAGACATGGTGGATTGTAGATTCAGAAGTAATCTCTACATCTCTTATAGTTGGACGCAGCTGTGATTGTGGTCAAAAACACATAGATAGTACATATCAAATAATCTGACCACGTAATAAAACATTTACTCACACTTATGTGGAAAGACATTACTGTCGGATCCAATATAATCGATGCAGCACTTTCTTTTAGTTTCAATCTTTCTGAAAATCCTGTGTCGAACTGGGCCATTTGGTTTCTGCATAGACCTGCATTTGCCTCTCTCGTTATTTACCTATTAAATGTGCGAATCGATGGGTGGTGCTAAACAGGCAGATGTAGAAGCAGGCGTTGATCTTTTTCTGAGGAGGCGGTGTTTAGCCACACTATTATATTATATTAAGTGCCACATTCAACAACCTAACTGTAAAAAAACAAACAAACAAAAAAAACCCCACAATTTTGTTGAGTCAACTTAAAATAATTTGTTACACTGCTGCCTTAAAATTTTAAAGGAGAAGTCCACTTCCAGAACAAAAATTTACAGATAATGTACTCACCCCCTTGTCAGCCAAGATGTTCATGTCTTTCTTTCTTCAGTCGTAAAGAAATTATGTTTTTTGAGGAAAACATTTCAGCATTTTTTCTCCATATAGTAGATTTCTATGGTGCCCCGAGTTTAAACTTCCAAAGTGCAGTTCAAATTTGGCTTCAAATGATCCCAAATGCAGTTGTAAACAATCCCAGCCGAGGAAAAAGGGTTATTTTCATAAAAATAATACAATTTCTATACTTTTTAATGTCAAAAGCTCATCTTGTCTTGCTCTGCCTGAACTCTGTTTTTTTTCTGGTTCATGACAGTTACAGCGTGTCTGCACCGGACGCGAGCGGCGCGATGCGACAAAATACACTAGAACCCATTATAATCAGTGATGCTGTCTACACTGGATTCCCGACAGTAAACTGCTGCCTCAAAATCGGGGCACCATATCAGTCCATTATATGAAGAAAAATCCTGAAGTGTTTTCCTCAACAAACATAATTTCTTTACGATTTAAGAAAGAAAGACATGAACATCTTGGATGACAAGGGGGTGGATACATTATATGTGAATCTTTGTTTTGGAAGTGGACTTCTCCTATAAGTTCAGTCAACTCAAAAAGTTTAGTCAACTTGAAATGTTAAGTTGTACTAAGTGACAACTTAGACATGTGACCCTGGACCACAAAAACATATGTCATATGTAGCATGGATGCATTTGTAGCAATAGCCAACAATACACTGTATGGGTCAAAATTATAGATTTTTCCTACCAAAAACCATTAGGATATTAAGTAAGGGTCATGTTCCATGAAGATATTTTGTAAATTGCCTACCGTAAATATTTCAAAACTTAATTTTTAACTTTAAAAGCGAGTTTCTCAATCCCTCAGATTCTAGATTACAAACCATACATCAGTTAAAATCTTATTTATTCAGCTCTCAGATGATGCATAAATCACAATTTAAAAAAAAAAAAAAAGACCCCTATGACTGGTTTAGTGGTCCAGGGTCACATATTTGAGCGGACTAAACAAAAAAAAAAAATGGTTTGTTAAATTTATAAGCTTGGCTTGTTACCCAGCTGCCTTAAAATTTTAAGTTGAATCAACTCAAATATCTATTTAGACTATATCTATAGATATAGACAGCACAAACATGTGTCGTGATACTCTTGTGAACGTACGCCAAAAACCAACATGAAGGAGAAGAAATTGTTGAATAAAGTCTTTTTTTTGCGCACAAAAATATTTTGCAGCTTCGTAACATCACGGTTGAACCACTGATGTCACGTTAAGTATTTTATCGATGCCCTTACTAAACCAGTCAGTTGTGTTGCTGTCTATGCAGGGTCAGAATCTCGCAGTCCTAATTACGCTTTCCTTTGTGCATGATGAATACATACTACTGACACCTGCTGGTATGGAGAGTTTCATGTGCAGAACGTATGTGTTAGTTGGCTGTCGTCTTTGCGGTGTGGTCTAACCCAACTTTCTGGCCCAGGCGCAGGCAACGAGAGGCGATACCACAGAGCTTTCATCGCCGCTAATTCTTTTATATCGGCTTGTTGTGCTGCTGCCTTAAATCTGTTTTAGCAACTTTGAAGAGTAAACTAACACTTACATAGGCTCAAATCTAAAAGATATTGACAAAAAGCAATAAAAGATGCATTTTGATGTCATGGGGTTTGTGAGAATATCCTCAGTGTTGTGATCAGAGTCATCCTTCCCCCCTTCCACTGGTGTTCCAGGATGTTTTTTGTAAAGCGGGATATTGCTTCTAATGGATACCAAACGCCACAAAAGTTTATTAGGAAACAGAGAATCGTAAAGTTAGAGGGGAGTGTATGTGAAGATGGTGCCATCCCAAAGGGAAACAAAACCCAATTTTATTTAAACGTGTGTTCATGTTGAAAAAGGGGTCAAAACTCCCAAGCCTTCTGCATCAATTTTTGGTGTAGTTTGGATTATTGAAAATTACTTAATATTTCAAGTTTTTATTATTTAATGAAGTGCTCACATGGCATAGACCAAACATTATATTGCTTTTCATATATATATATGTGACCCTGGACCACAAAACCAGTCATAAAGGTCAATTTTTTGAAGCTGAGATTTATACATTATCTAAAAGCTGAATAAATAAGCTTTCTATCGATGTATGGTTTGTTAGGATAGGACAATATTTGGCAATATTTGAAAATCTGCAATCTGAGGATGCAAAAAACAAACTAAATATTGAGAAAATCACCTTTAAAGTTGTCCACATTAACTTAGCAATGCATATTACTAGTCAAAAATTAAGTTTTGATATATTTACGGAAGGAAATTTACAAAATATCCTCATGGAACATGATCTTTACTACACCCAAATGACTTTTGGCATAAAAAAAAAATCAATAATTTGGCCCATACAATGTATTTTTGGCTATTGCTACAAATATACCCATGCTACTTAAGACTGGTTTTGTGGTCCAGGGTCACATATATATAAAAAAACACATGCAGCATCTTTTGAATACATTGTGGCAACCTGCCTATAAATAATGCAATTCACATAATAAGATTCCAGACAAAATTAGATCAGAGGAATGTTTCATCATAAAGCATTGCTGCTGCCGTCTTTGTGCTTTTTTTTGGCCGTATTTCCATAAAGATCCGTAAATCATCTTAATCACATTTAGAAATGAAGAACACAGTTCTTCTACAATGTACTGTAATTATGATGAATAACACCCTCAGAGACCCTGTATTTTCCCCTCCTGTGGTGTTAATCTTGAGTCCGTCATGGTGGTCTTAGTTATGTGCGCGGTCAGAGAGATTGAGAGAGAGAAGATATTAGGGTGAAATGCCCTACAAAGCGACAACACTGAGAGGGAGAAAGGCCATTGAGGATATGTGTGTGTGTGACCCTCCCTCTCTGCGTCAGTGGACCTATTTGCTGATTCTCTTCACAAAGCCCGTCTTTGATGTGCTGCTGCTTCCTGCTTCCTAACAGGGCCGCTGTATTAAATTGAGTTTGCCTCCCATTGAATGAATTAGGCTTTAATAGTGTTATTGATCAAGCAAGTACAATCCTATACATCCTCCCACACCACAAGCTCCCAGGGAGAACAGATAAAAACATGAGCAAAAAACGAATTATATATACTACTGTTTAAAGGTTTAGGGTCCAGTTAATTTTATTTCAAATAAATGCTGTAAAGAAAAAAAAAAAGCAATTGCTGCAGAAAACTCAGCTTTGCCATCACATTAGTAAATAACATTTTAAAATATATAAAAATAGAAAACAAATTAAAAAATGTAAGAATATAGAATTCAAGAATTTAAAATTGTGATATTTCAAAATATTATGGTTTTTACTGTATATATATTTAAAGCAAATGCCGCCTTCTTACATCTTACATGTATATATTTTTTTCCTCATATGCATAAGCAAATAACAAATAAATAAATAAAATAATAAATAAAAGAATTTCAATTATTCGCTGACACTTTCTAAGCTATTCTTGTCCTTATTCTTGGGTGTGTTCTTGTAAATGCATGTCGGCTTTTTACTTTTGATAAATGTGTGCTTTGGCTTCTCCTGTAAGACAGCACTTGTTGATTTGTGTCTTTATAGCCTGTCACACTTCGATTCCTCCAGCACAGAATGCAATTAGACCGAAACAACATACGCAGCATGCTTAACATTCTCTAAAAAGTATGTGTGTTTTTTTTTTCTGTCTTTTATCATTGTAAATAAGAATGTGGTTAAGACGTTCATATAATCTTAAAAAGGAAAACGGCAGATTCTGCTTGTTGTGCACAAAGGTGATGACTAAGACTTAATATTACATACATATTTATGCATTTGACAGGTGTTTTTATCCAAAGTGACTTGGGCAGTGTTGTCAAGTGATACATTTTAAAAGTCAAATCCTTGAATAAGCTTGCATTACTTCTTTTTTTCCTACTGGAACTGGGAGACCAGCTGACTCAAAAACAGCCATGCTGAGGTTCATTAAATAATTATCACAGTTTAGCTGTCATTTATTAATGCATTTATATGTGTGTTTTATATTATGTATGTATATGGGACATTCTATAAAACTGGTGCAAACTGCTGTCCCACAACCAAGAAACACATTAAAAAACAATGAAGTATTCAAAACTTAGATGTTTACTAAGATCCTTCTATTATCTATTGAAACCCACAGTAATATTTAAAATATCAGTAAGCTTATTATATATATATATATATATATATATATATATATATATGCGCATATATATATAATCATCATTTATTTGGAACTTTCAATTGGGAGTTGGCTGTACCGAACCCTAACCCCTAAATTTCAACTTATGAAAATGATACTGAAATATTTTTTTTCCGTTGTTGTTTTTAACAGTATCTTTTTGATTCTTTTAAAAAGTGAAGTAAAAAAAAAAGTGTAAAAACACTCCCGAAACAGTTTATGTTTCAGTCCATTGGCTGAGACTGATTTTAACGTTACCTCTACTTTTTTTTATCAGGAAATATTTTTGTGTCACTTTCTCATAGCTAGAAATGCCCCATCATTCTAAGGTAAATGTGTTCAAAAGTATGAAAAATCTGTGTGTAACTTTAAAGAATGTCACTACCGAACAGCATTTTTCTATAATTAAGAACACTTTTTGGGAGTTATTCCATAACATTTAGTATTTATATGTGTACAACTGTTCAGAACTGTGCTAGCTAAGCATGTGCTGATTAGCATCTTTGAGCTAGCTTTAAAAGTATCTAAAATTGTCACAATAGAAACAATCACAACCAAAACATTTGGTGAATTTTCGGTAGTGACATCTGTTTTTTGGGTGTTATTTCATAAATTTGTCACTACCCAAACAGTCATGACCAAAACATGTCATCATTCCGGCAGTTACAAAAGGGAACACATAATCCTTTACTTGGCTGAAATAAACAAAATTTTTGTACAGTTATGCAAATTTTAAGTATTTTAGTATGTTTTAGTAGTGTTTTAATATGTGGGTTAAAATTCTTTAATCTAAAAACATTAGAGTCACTACCACAAATATATATAGAAATGTATACCTTGGAAATTAAACAATTTGCATACATACAAAATTTGTGGAAAGACACACATTTCCAACTCTAACTTTGAACCAATTCTATAGAATGGCCCATATAGGCTTTGTAAACAGGCAGAGAAAAGACAGTAGGCTAACAAGGGTCAGCGACCACACTACAACTCAGCAGGAGGGCTGACATAAAAAAAAGTTTGTTATTCTGGGAAATTCTCTTTTCTCCGATGCCAAGTTAGCCGTTAAATCATCTGTTTTGTGCTGGTGACCCGTGAGTGATGTGTAAGCTGGGATCACAGGGGTCAAAGCAGGATGCTTCTTGAAGGACATACTGATTCTGTCAGGCTTGGTGCACTTTCTTCTCCTGTAATCCTTCTAATTTACTCTATTAAACTCAATCTCCCACTCTTTAGTCATTAGAACCAGGATCAATTTCAAATGACTGCCAGGTGAGATTTTTGTGAGTACTTTTTAGAGCATTGCTATGTTTTGTGTATTGTTCACAAGGAAAAAAGGTATTGGAAACTGTAAAACGGTCACTTGAAAAAGTAATAACACACCTGGTGAATAAAAAAGAGAGAGACAAAATCCTTGACATATCTATCTAGACTAACACATCTAGGGACAAAAATAGACATAATAGGCAGATAAAACATATTCAGCTGACATTCGTTCCTACTAAATAAGCTGCGATCTGGCGCTGGAATCTGTTGTTTTTGAAATCATGCTGAATGTTCGTGCCAATGTTATTAGTGACGGAACGTTCTCTTATGGCGCTTTAATCTGCCGGCTTAAACGCTTTAACTATTCATTCCGGTTAAATCACAAAACAAAATGCACACGTATCCCTGCTCTTGATATATGATCACTATTGAACATCTTTGATTTTAATAAAGGAAAAAATAGAGTGTGGGTTAGAACCCAAAACCTCTATTACGGATAACGAAAATTCAACCGCTGGACTATTTAGGAATATCAACATTGTCTGAGTATCTATATATTTATTCACTGACATGAATCTCGATACTAATAATAGCACACTTTACCTACATGTAAGAACGAAACTATCGCAATAATAATGAATTTTGTGTCTATACACACACAAACACTCACTCCTATCCCACCCACATTTTGCCACAGGAATATTAAGTTAATATTAATATTGTTTACACGATGTGTCATCACCCTGGTGAAAAAA
>JAHKKF010523113.1:0-16772 GCA_019740295.1 Labeo calbasu | reverse complement strand
TTAGTTTTCTAATCTTTTTTTCTCCAGAATCGTGAGAGAATCATGGTCTCCAATTTATTAAAAATAACTGGGATTCTCAATTTATCCAGAATCGTGAACTACATTTTTTTGCATTTTGTCTTTTTCAGTTGAATAAAAGACTATTTTCCCTATATATTTGATCATTGAGGATTTCTTAAGAAAAGTTTTAAAATCTCATCTCGTTCTCGTGAACCCAGTCTCGTGTCTCGTCTCGTAGGATAAGCGTCTCGTCACACCCCTAGTGTGTGTGTGTGTGTGTGTCTGTGTTAATGTTAGAGATTACTCAATTTGAGTGCATTGATCATTTGGTAATAAAAAAGCAATATTTTTATTTAATACATAAGGATTTGTCAATGTCCCTTGAATGGCTTTCCACCCAATCATATTGGGTTATGAATAGCATTCATTTGTAGTTAATACTAGAAATTTAATATTGTAATATATAAAAACATAAAATCATTGCTGTTCTATAGACATGCCTCTGAGTGCAGCAGGAATTGCACGGCAATACAGAAAATGCAATTGGGATGCAAATACATTAGAGAATAGTGTCATATTTTGTCATGCTTTGTGTGTTCTGCTTTATGTGACCACCACATGTGCTTGTCCACCCTGTCGTCTTGATATTTTACAATATCTTAAATAGTTCAATCATATCTACATAATCCAGTGTGTTTAATAGCTAGGTGTGATGGCAATAACATGCAAACAAAAACTGCATATCACAGTTTTCTTCAAATAAGGGAAAAAAAATAAATAAATAAATAAAAAAAGTAAAAAAAAAAAAAAAAAAAAAAAAGTGCAAATTGTATCAGTTTCTTTAAAAACACATGGTTTCCATAAAATCTTTTATGTATTTATAATTTGAAAGCAAACAAATAACCCTATTTAGGAAAGGTACATAATACCTTTCAGAAAATATAATTTGCATCTTAATTGTGCAATGAAAATGTATTTAACAGTAAATTTAACTACAGTACTTGTGAGGGTTGAAAGGCACTCTATGGTGATATTTACCCAACTAATGAAAAATCTACTTGAGTACAGTGACTTGCATATGTGCCGTTTACACATACATGCAAACTTCATTCCACACTCGCATACCTTCCCAGCTTTGCCTCGTTTGGCACCCTCCTTCTTAACAGCCTGGACCTTCATGGTGCTGGTGATGCGGGGGATGACACGGCGGCCCTGTGGGGTAGGCATAGTCTCGTTCTTCACCTTCACCACCTTTGATTTGCCTACTTTACCTTTCACCACAGGCATTGCATTCTGTGACTCCGACTCCTTCTGCTCTAAACGCTATAGGGAAACACAGAAAACCATTAAATGACTTAATGTCACTATTAAAATCACACCAAAATGTTATTTAAAAAAACAGGCACAGTTTTCATTAAAATTAATGTAGTTATTTCTTCATACAAAGTTACTGTAGTACAAGATGTTTGGTATATAAGCTTCTACCAAACACACACACACAAAAAAAAAAAAAAAAAAGTAATTACGATCCGCATCTTGTTTACCTCCAGCTCTTCAGTAAAGGCTGCCAGATCCTCTTTCCACAGATCAGCAGGCGCTTTCATCTTGAGTGTGTTCAACTCTGTCAACTGCAGAACAAAAGCATCAGAACCTTTGTAATCTCCACTGCTATACTAAATCACCAGCTGTGTTTCCATCCATCACAGACTTCTAGTCACCTTAGCATCTCTTTGTTTGCACAGCTCTTCTTTCTTTTCTTTGGTCAGGAACCACATGGGCATGCTGAGCAGATAGTTATAATCAGGGCCAGATGTGTCCTCTTTTTCCTTGTCCTCATCATCCTCCCCAGAATCCTCCTCTGCATCCTGCCAAACACACAATGAAAATGATACTGATACAGGTAACAGGTCAAAGAAAACAAAAGCATTTAAATTTAACAAATGTGTAGGGCGTACCTTCTCCTGAGCATCTTTCCATGCCTTAACAGGGTCCGAGTCATAGCCCATCTGCTGAAGCATACGGATCAGCTCCTTCTTAGGTTTATTTTCTAAAAATAAAGAGAAGGAGCTTTATATTCAAAAACCTAAAGATAGTTACCTTGGAATCTGTATTTACTTTAACAACACCTAGGGATGCACAAATTATATAGTACCATATAAAAGTCATTCCCATTAATTACCTAGACTGTAGTGGCCAGCCAGAGGTTCAAAATGAACCGAAAATACATTTAAACCTCTCATAACAAAAGACATTGTGTTCTGTCCCATTGTTTTTTCAAAGCATCAAATAAACAAATTATTAAGTCATAAAAGACTACTATTAAATCAAGTATATACACTGAGCTGAAGATACACGTAAAAGTAGGGCTGGGCGATATGACTATTAAAACCTTGATTTTTTTTCAGAACGTTTCACCAATTTTTTTTTTTTTTAATATTTTGAGTTAGTCAACTTAGTCAACTACAACATGATTACATTTAAACCTTTTTCTTTTATTAACCCTCTAGTTAAAGAAAATTCTATTCCAAGCAGACTGCACATTGTTAAATATCTTTGCAGAAAAGATGCATGAACTACATCTTGTACAAACTTGTCTTTTACATAAAGTGTTAATAAATTAGAAAAATGCTTTAGAAAAATCATAAGTCAAGGTAATTCAAATTCAAAGTTACTGAAGGTATAACACCACCAGTAGACTATTATTAACTGTAAATGTTATGTAAAAACAATGAACAAAAGCTTACAGTCCCTCATCATGATGCAAACATGAAATATTAGGCATATTGTAGTTCTTCACTGGTTTATTCGATTGCACTGCTTTTTCGTCTTTTTATGTAAACATGGACGCGTTTGACTGTTGCACTTGCGTCTCTTGCAGTGTCTGATGCATGAAACGGCATTCTAAAAACGCAGCACTCAAGTTAAAAGAAATTCACTCCCATCTTCTTGCATGTTTTTCCTATTCCACTGCCCACGTTGCACCTTTGTCAACACAAAAGCGCATTCTGTGTGAATGGCTCGTAGCGAGGAGCGCATCACATGTCAGTGGTTAATCACGTGCGCCGACATGTGGTTGGATCGTTCTCTTCTCTTTACTGTCATCTTGGGAAATTGTCTAAGTGTCTGATTCTAACTTTTAGTAATTAAAAAAAAAAAAAAAAAAAAAACCACTCCACACCCAGCCCTACATTAAAGTAAGGCTACACAAACCCGTTTCATGATTTGAAACGATCACTCATCAGAAGAGGCAGAAATTAAAAAATTCATTTCTTTTGTTAAGGACAAATGACTGAAAAAAAGTGTAATGAATCCACGAGGCGTGACGTGTTTGTCATGTTCTGACCATAAAGAGTAGTTTAAAACCACAATGAAAGGTTTCTACAACTTTCACTTAGGAGAAAAAAAAAAAAAAAAAAAGCCTTTACACTTGAAATGAATAAAGAACTGAAATTATTGGTAGACCGATATAAAGAAAAAAAAAAAAAAAAAAAACATATTGTGCAGCCGTATATGAAATCAAAGGCAAAGAGGGAAAACAAAGCATGTCTCACCAATGACAAGTGTGCCCTGGATCTTCTCCAGAATGAATCGGGCCTGGTTGGAAAGTTTGGCACTTTCAGCTCCCAGCAAACCTAGCAGCCAATCTTTCCTGAGGACGTAATACTTCATTCTGAGCTCAAAGAAATCCTTCAGGATGTTCTGAACAGACTCGTACTTCATCAGACTGCCCACGTGATCAAACAACACCTGCATCAGAATAAAAATTAGATAGACAATTGAAAACAAATGACTTCTGGATTGGGCAAAAAAAAAAAAAAAAAGATTTTTTTTTTTTTTTTTTTTTTTTTTAAGAATGCATATTGTGCTATGTGGTGTGTGTTGTTCACCATGGAGTGACAGGTGAGCAGATTCTGTAGTTTGANAAAAAAAAAAAAAAAAAAAAAAAAGATTTTTTTTTTTTTTTTTTTTTTTTTAAGAATGCATATTGTGCTATGTGGTGTGTGTTGTTCACCATGGAGTGACAGGTGAGCAGATTCTGTAGTTTGAAGACTTTGTGTAGTCCAGCTGCCTCAGCCTCTCTCAGGCGCTCCTCTGTCATCTTAATGACGAAACGCACTGTGGTGTCTGTATGATACTCCTTATAGTCTGTGATCAAAGGAGGAACCTTGTCCGTGCCGTTCAGCATCGGCTCCAACACATTCTCCTTATAAGCCTGAAAGATATTGTTTTATTAATTTTCTAAAGAAAATGTTTGAGAGTTTTAACTGAAGTGACCGGCATAATTTTCGGCTCAATATTCTGTATCACCCAGCTCTACATTTCAGAGGTAAAACACACTGCTATTTTGTTTTATATACACATCATGAAACATCAGAATATATTGGTCTAAACACTAAAACTTAGACATTGCTAAAAGGCTAAGTTTGCTACACTAATGCAAAAATGTTACCAGTTTATTAGCTCAACCTGAACATTTTCATCCACTACTTGCCACATACAAAACAGGTATTTAAAAAATAAAACAGTTCACACACCTGTGTCCAGGTTTTGATTGGCAGCTCAGTGATCTCAATGGTGGTAGAGTCAATGATAGCAACCTCTCCATTATTCACATACTGATTCTTTGCCAGTTCGTCAATGGTGCCTTTGAAACCCTTATAGCTGGGCAGCTACACATAAATGGGTGGGGGAAAAAGAAAAAAAAAAAAAAAAAATAGTAGTATAAACATCAACCAATTCTGGTTTAGAACAATATGCATTATGAAAATAACTATGCATTTATGGTAAATAAGTTTAAAACATGAATATCTTGGGAATACCATGGGAAGAGGATCTTCTCCATTGAGCATGCGGTGAATATTGTTGATGATCTCTCGCACGTCATAGTTGGGGATGCGGCTGGCCCATCCTGTGCCAATGCCCTCACCTCCATTAGCCAGCAACAGAGGGATGATGGGTATGTACCACTCTGGCTCCACTCGCAAATTATCATCGTAGTTGTACTTCAACAGGTTATCGTCCACAGCAGGGAACAGCAGACGAGCAAGTGGACTGAGAATAATAAAAACAATTTTTTAACCTACTTGTTATGCAATTTGTTAGCCAAACCCTTTAGTCTTGTATGCATGTATACCTGAGCATGGTAAAGATGTATCTGGGGCTGGCAGAGTCTTTGCCTCCATGCAGACGTGTGCCAAACTGACCCAGAGGCTGAAGCAGGTTCAAATTATTACTGCCCACAAAGTTCTGAGCAAGACCCACAATGGTCATCATCAGAGAAACCTGAGGAATAGAAAAACAATTCAAATGTTTGTATCATGTGAAAGCATATTATATTCATGACAGTAGTTTGATAGAGACATCTTAGCATAGTTATACTTCTGAATGTGTATTTTCAGATTTTTAAAGGGCCAGTGTCTTACTCAAAAACAAAAGCAATGTGACAAGATAACGCGGACAGGTTCGCGGATCCATTCATAACAATTTACTCTATAGCGCAGAATGCCATGGAATTCGTCAATTTTTGGATTAATAGATCAAAAGTATGTCTCTCACTTATTTTTAATCGTGATATGGACTAGTGTTTGTGAATTACAAAAAAAGATGGTTTAAATATGAATCCTGTATGTTCTGTTTGCCTCTGGACGCAGTTTTGTTTACAACACGTTTACAACAACGTGATGCTTGCAGTGGTTTTCAGCCTCTACGTCTCACTATACAACGACATGAACACTTAAACTTAACCTCCAGAGCTGCTGTGAGAGTCACGTGTGAAATTTACCATTTCATCTGAGAAAACTAGCATCATATACTACAATTATCACTTTTTTTAACTGAATATACACAATTCATCAATGTATTAATTTTAACAGTTTGTTTGGCAAAAATAAAAGGGTTTAATTTTCATTTCATTAAACATAAATAAATGTTTAATGCCTTCATTTGATTATCAGAAAAATTAAAAAGAATTTCTGGAATTTCTTGGAGGAAAAAAAAAAAAAAAAAAGAAGATTGTAGGGCCCTATTGTTCAGAATGATGAATTTGAGATTTTTGGACTTATTTCTAAAAATGTTTGTTTTATTACACAGAGTAAAGTACCGGTAAGTACAAAGGAAACCCCCCTCCAAACAAACAGAAACCTAGGGGAAACACTGTGAGGTGAGTGAAATAAAAGTCCTCACCTCTCCATGGTGGTATGCCGACATCTCGGCAACTGATCCAGCCAATTGAGCCACTTTCACTTCCCTCTTATCATTCCTCTTGAAACAGCAGAAAAGCACTTTCCTTTGGCCTGGTTTTAGCCCTGAAACAACAAACATACACATACATATTACTCCTCTGCATCTTCTTTGTTTAAAAAAAAATAAAAATAAAAATTCCTGCCTCTTTGTGTCGGGCTGAACTTACGATCACAATACAGAATTAACTTATGTTGACTTTAAAATTTTTTAGTGGGCTAGCCAAGGTGGATTCTGGGATTGCCTTGACCATGAATGACACATGAAATGCTACCAAAGATTTTATTAATATAAATAATTGCATTATTTCACAAACTAATGTGTTATCCTTTACAACTACCCAAAATAAAATCAACATCGTAATGCTGGGGAAATTCAGGTTTCTCACCATCCACCAAGCAGGGGAGTGATCTCTCGTTGTCAGAGTTGGAGAACAGCACAAGCTCTTTATTGATAAAATCATGGTAGGTGAGGGACGTGGTTTGTTGTCCATACAAGTACTCCTGCAGAAAGCAAAAAAAGGTCATGCTTTCTAGTGGTGGAGGAAGAACAACAAGAACAAGACGTTTTTTTTTTTTTTAATGGCACCTCAGGCAGATTGTGTTCTCTGCGCTGACGTCTGTTGATCATGAAGCTGGTCAGCCATTCCTTCCTCTCATCTACCATCTTCTTACTAAAGGCCTGCAGATAGACACAAAAAGGCATAAACATCACTATGAAACTTAATTTTATATTCACAAAGCTGCTCAATTGTCCCCACTACAAATTCAAACAGAGACTTGGTTACCAGGGTGATAGCTTCATCATCTGCGGGCCCAGAGTACTTAAAAGGAATTCGATGTCTTGTCATATCCGAAAAATACTCTTTGGCCTCCTTAGATGTGCTGGTACCCAAACCTGGTGAGAGGTACATAGAAAACTACATGTGAGTTGTTTAAAATGACCATGTATACATGCACATTTTAGAACCACTTTCAAATGCCATTGTGAACACCCGGTGTGCTGATGACCCAATCTGTGCTCCCTTCACTTTCTACATTACTTGCACACATAAGGACAGAGTAAAAACACTGCTTACGTTTGCCAGTGGACTACCACAGGTGTTTGAGACAAACCTTTGTAGTATTTGATCTTCCAGGATTTGAGGTTACTTTGTTTCTCCTTCCACTCATTGAACTCCGGGATACTGTAGAAGGAAAGCTCCTGCTTCTTATTGGATGCCTAGAGAATGACAACACCGGCAGTCAACCAAACGTTTCACAACAAGCATTTTCACAGATTCTTGATGACAAGGCAGCTGGAATCAACCTTGATGATGGGGGTGATGAACTCTTCTAGGAAGTTGTGGTGCAGCAGTGATGGCCAGTTATGATGGATGAAGTTGATGAGAAGACCCTTAATGTGAGATCCGTCTTGATCCTGCAGAAATCACCCAACATTATACATACAATCTACAACTACACTATATTCTGTAACGGGCACACTCTCTACAGTCTGACCTGATCTGTCATGATCATGAGCTTGCCATAGCGCAGGCTCTTGAGTGACTCAGGGTCACTGTAGTTCTTCTTGTACTGCAGACCAAGGATCTTTATGATGTTATTGATCTCAGCATTCTCCATGATCTGCAAAAAAAATAAAATAAATAAATTTAATTTAATGATTTGTAATTGATACAACCCCATGAAGCGGTCTGTAAATTGCTTTTGACCTGCTTGTGTGACGCCTCTCGAACATTGAGCATTTTACCACGCAGCGGGAAGACACCATAGCGATCACGTCCCACCACACCCAGACCCGACACGGCCAGAGTTTTGGCCGAGTCTCCTTCTGTCAGGATCAGAGTGCAGCTAGCGGAGTTCTTCCCACCTGAAACAAACAGACTTTACTGAAACAAACATCCAGGCTGAAAGTGTCCTAACATTTTAACAGCACAGCAAAACTTGTTACCTGCATCGTTGGCATCATCAAGCTTGGGTACTCCCTTAATCTTAGTGTGTTTGACAGCAGAGCATTTCTTATTGAGCTGAGCCTGGGCTTTAAACTTCACCCAGTTCATAATGCTCTCCACAATTCCACAGACATTAGCCTACAGACAAGACACAGAGACAAATTAGTTGAAGAGTTCATTACAGCTGTAAAAGCATCTTAAAATCACAAACTACCTGCTAGTGATGTGTTAATATCACATAAATCAAGTTTCGGTAAATGGTACCAAATTTAACCATTCTTGATACCAATTTCACCAATGCATACCAATCAGCAATTTGGAATCATTTAACTTTAACTACATCGGTAACATTAACAATGAGCAACACATTACAGTATCTTATTTTGTGTTTTTGTTGTTGTTTTGTTGTTTTTTTGTTTGTTTTTTTATTTATTTATTTATTTTTTTTTTACACACACTATAAAAGGAGAACTCCACTTCCAGAACAAAAATTTACAGAATTTACTCAACCCCTTGTCATCCAAGATGTTCATGTCGGTCTTTCTTCAGTCGTAAAGAAATTGTTTTTTGAGGAAAACATTTCAGGATTTTTCAACATATAATGGACTGCTATGGTGCCCCGAGTTTGAACTTCCAAAATGCTGTTTAAATGCGGCTTCAAACGATCCCAAATGCGGTTGTAAATGATCCCACCGAGGAAGAAGGGTTTTATCTAGCAAAATGATCATTTATGTTCATAAAAATAATACAATTTATATACTTTTTAATCTCAAACACTTGTCTTGTCCTGCTCTGCCTGAACTCTGTATTCTGGTTCAAGACAGTTAGGGTATGTCGAAAAATCATTTTCTCCCTCAACTTCAAAAATCATTTCAAAATCATCCTACATTGCTGCAGAAGTACCGACCCAGTCTATGCAAAGTGAACATGCAAAGATCATCAAATACCCTTAACAAAAAAGGTAAAATGGCGATATAGGACGATTTTGAAGAACATGAGATGGGAGTTTTTCGACATACCCTAACTGTCATGAACCAGGAAAAAACAGTTCAGGGAGAGTAAGACAAGACAAGACAAGACAAGCGTTTGAGATCAAGTATATAAATTGTATTATTTTTATGAAAATAACCAATCATTTTGGTAGATAAGACACTTCTTCCTCGGCTGAGATCGTTTGAAGCCGCATTTAAACTGCATTTTGCAAGTTCAAACTCGGGGCACCATAGAAGTCCACTATATGGAGAAAAATCCTGAAATGTTTTCCTCAAAAAACAATTTCTTTACGACTGAAGACAGACAGACACGAACATCTTGGATGACAAGGGGATGAGTACATTATCTGTAAATCTTTGTTCTGGAAGTAGACTTCTTTAATAAAAATGACTTTAACAACATTGTTAGGTCACGTTTTTGGTTTCATCTGGAACAATATGTGGTTGTATAACAATGCATTTTAAATCCAATAAAAAAAAAAAAAAAAAAGACTCATTTACTATTGATCATGGCAGCAGTATTTCATCAAATACTGGCGAGGAATATTGATTCCAGATTACAAGCATTTCAAGCTATCCCATGATTTCAAACAACACGGATCACGCAATTCAAAATGAATTACGAATTACATTTCTCACCTGTTTAATGAACTTGTCACTTAGAGGACAGGTGGAACCGAAACTCTTCTGCTGTAAGGTCATGTTCTCTTTGGTCTGAGAGTCAAAGCTGGGGTTCTCAATCAGACAGTTCACAAACAACCACATGTGGTTCTTCACCTGCTCACACAGAGACCAACCAGAACTTTACACCCAATCACAAAATACAGAGCCATAATTTGAGATGTGTAAAGTTTGCTGATCATCTGGATGTACCTGGAAAGGTTTGACAGCCACTCCAGCCTTATTCTTCTTTTTCACCACTTCAATCAGTTTGGACACAATCTGGTCTGCGACATAGTCAGTGTGTCTGCCACCCTGAAACATGCATCATATTTAAAGCATTCTCCACTGTCAACTTACAGTATCTGTGCAAGATATGTCCATCCAAGTTTACAAGTCAACATCTAATGGAGTTTCAGATAGCCACCCAGTTAAGACCCCTACAAAAACTATACTACTGTAGACACACAACACACAAACACGTTAACGTTTTAATGCTAATATTCAGTTGGTGTCAGTATCTTTCTTCATCAGTTGGAAGCGGAAATTATCATCATCTCTTGCAGTATTGGCTGGCTAATTAATTTCCAGTCAAAGTGTGAATAAAAGTTGAGCTTTTGGCAACATGCACACTGCTGCTGATGTTACATAAAACTATGCCTCAAGTAGAAATGGACATTTTTGCACTTCTTAAACAAGCTTGCTTGATACATGAGAATGAACAATGTTCTGTTGAAACCAAGCATCAAAGTTTTGGGTGTGAGGGTTCTTAAAGGAGTGAATAAAGGAGGATTTTCCATTTTTGGGTGAATTAAACCTTTAATATCTATTGTAAACACACCTTTTGGAAAGATTTGACTAATGCAGAAATGTTATTCTGACAATAATGCTATATTGCAAACCTGAAGACGTTTACCTTAGTCGTGGCGATGCTGTTTACGAAGCTGACTTGCTGGAACCCTTTATCACTAAGGGTGAGACACACCTCCCAACGCTCATTCACAGCCTCATGGACTATTCTCAGGGGAGAACCAGTCTCATCCACCTTATCCTTTAGATACAGGTCCACATAGCTACGGAAATCCTTAACCTGAAAGGAAAGTATGTTAAACAGAGGTAAAAGAAACTGTGACTTAAACAGAAAACTTTCATGGGGTCAAGGGCAAAAACAAGTCATCTACTCACTGCTAGCTTCTTGCCGTTGAGAAGGACACGGACACCCTTAGTGGACCCAGCAATGTCATACGCTCGTCGAGTCAGCAGTGCGACAGTGTCTTTATCTAAAGCCTGCATCTTAAACTTCGCCAAGTCTGGCTGGAACGTGATGCAGGTATAGTCATCGCCATCAAAGTGTTTGATCTTACACTCACCTGCTCGGCCCATGTTGTCAAACCATGTCTTTAGGGAAGAGATTAAAACCGTTTTAACATGTTGATCCAAGATAAGGCTCATCATATTTTGATCAATGTTGCTTAATCTGACTGTCAAGTCTACTATATTGCAAATATTACTTGGAGCAACAGCATAAAAGCTTGAAAATGAAGCTTGAGGTCCATACAGCAAACATTAGCCTATTTCTCTTAAATTGTGACGTGCATCTTTATTCTTAATCTGATTTCTTCTAATGGATTAACATACTGTATCAAAAGCAGTTTTATCTAACAATTACAGCCCTGTTTGTTAGGAAAGGAAGTAGGAACACCACCAGTTTGATAAAAACCAATAGTTTAAATACTCAGAACAATACTAAATTAGTATTACACATTAAACATTTGTTTGTTTGTTTTTTTAATATGCACTGAGCTATCAAGTATCAAGCTTACCTGTTTGAAACAGTGCTTTGACTCTCGGCAGGCGGTCTCCACTGTGAATTTGGTGCTGAAGATGTTACACAGCTTCGCACCGTATCCATTACGGCCACCTGATGACAACACACGATTAAACATTCCAGTAAATTCAAGTCCATTCATATGAACCCATTCACTTTCAGTTTGACCTCACCTGTGACCTTCTTCTCATCATCATCATAGTTACTGGAGGTCAGGAGTTGGCCAAAGATCAGAGCAGGAACGTACACCTTTTCCACCTTGTGCTCAACCACAGGAATACCCTTCCCGTTGTTCCACACACTGATGGTGTTATTCTCCCTGCACACACAAACATGCATCAGTCAGATGTCTTCTTGATACAAACCAGTGAACAACCAGAGCATGGGAAGTACTTACGAGTCAATGTTGACCTTGATGCAGTTCATGGTTTTGTCCCTCTGTTTGTTATCAGCAGCATTCACTACGAATCAAAGAATGAATATTAAACTCAAGAAGCAGTCATAAGACCACATCATCCTCACATAAGCTCAAAACGGAGTTGTCTTTCAAATGTTTGAGCTTTATTTAACAATATTTAGGGGCAGATTTACTAAACAGCAAATTAGCAATTCCAGATTAGAGTGCAATTCCATACAAGCGCTGATGGGAGGAGAAAATTCTGTGTGCAATTTACTTACAATGCACACTTTTAAAAAAACAAACAAAAAAAGATAGCCAGATAATTTCCATAATGACCAGCGCAATCTACTGCCTGCTTTAAGACATGGGCATTAAATAATGCACAAATATCAGTAAATTGATGTGTGCAAACTTTGATAAATCGCATTGCATGATTCATTTTAAAACTCGAACCTACAATAATTTTTGCGTCTGAAAGAGAAGCTTCTACAAATGTATATTCAACAAGGTCAGGCGCAAAAATAACTGTGTCCACGCCTTTTCAGCGCTATTTCTTCACTGCGCGTCTTTAGTAAAAGTTTTGCGTTGACGCAAGCTGTTAGTAAATCTGGCTTTTAACGTGTTCTATGTATGTGCATTGATTACCGTTTATGTGAATAGCCTACATTAATTCTTTTCATCATACAAAGCAATAGCGTTTCTTCAGATGACTGATTAAACCACTCAATTAATCTGGATTAATGCTGCAATATTTTCATGATCTTTCATGATATATGACTTTCAATGGAGGGACAGAAACCTCTCAGGTTTTTATAAATATATTAATTTGTGTTAAGACGAAGAATAAGTGTCTAATGAGTTTGGAGTAACATTTGAAACCGTAATGATGCATAAAATGTATAAAGTAAAAAAAAATCATGTGCACCAAGAAAAAGAGCAATGGAGCATAAGAAATGCAGATGCAAAAATGCATATTAAAAAAAACTGTTGTGTGTGTATTGTTCAAATTAGGTTTTTTTATATAATGAAAAGAAAACGTATACTTGAGAAGTTCAAGTCGTGCAAAGAAAAATGTGAGAAAGCAGGCCTATTTTATTTTAACGAAGATGTTATTTTAAAAGCTGGCTTTTCTTTAAGTGAAGGTAATTATTAAAGAATTCATAGTTTTCATAAAACAATAAAAGATAAACCGTTTAATTCAAGCTGTTGGTTAATCATAGCAATGGCTTTTGTGTAATCATTCTTATGTTTAGACAAGTCAATTAGTAAAAATTGCTAGCAGCAGACTACTTGGCATTCAGCACCAAAAAAAAAAAAAAACCTCACCCAGAATCTCGTCAAAGATCTTGTACAATCCTGGCACAAATGTAATGTCTCTGCAGTTCATTCCAACATCCTCATCAAACACCCACATTTGCTAAACAGGAAAGAGAAAGCGAAGAAACATTGGGTCATTCTACAGATGTGATGGCACTTCCATCTGAAAACATTTCAAAAAATTACTTTGAAGAAACATTGGTTGGCAAGGTTACTGACAGAATAAAAGAGACTCAAGCTTTTCACGTCGCAAGAATTCTTGCCTTAGTAAAGTGAACGACCACTTTAAAATAACCACTGATTTTACTGCTGTAGAAATGAAACATGTCATGGGTCAGTATGCATTGTTCAAAAACAGTGGGTACCGGTGACCCTGACAATTATGACCTCTCAGCAGATGCGGATGATCTCTACCTGAGTAACAGGCTCCACAGAGCCTATGTAGGTGTCGGGTCGGAGCAGGATATGCTCCAGCTGGGTCTTCTTCTGATAGATCCTTTCCACAGACAGACGTTTCTCATCTTTCTTGGGCTTACTGAGAGCCTTATTCTCAAACAAACTCTAAAAAAAGAAAAAGACAAAAACAATGTTACAGCAATTCTGATGCAAGGTGAGATTAATAAAAGAAACTAAAGCACTTTTCTGTTTTATATTATGTTGCAGGTTAATTTGACCCAGTGATTGTTGTTAGCAATGCACAACTGTTTAGGAATGCACACATAAGAAAGCAAGAAGTAATAATAATTAAAAATAAATAAATAAAATAAAATGTATATCAGCTACAATATTGTGTATACAATACAAAGTACAATATTCACGGTTTATTAAAAAGAAAACTGTCCAATGTTAAATTTTAACACATTTCTCCAAAGAGTTATTCAACGTTTAGAAGTAACGTTACACTGGTAGCCTCAAAGCTAACAGACATGGCAGACTAATAGCCACAGAATGCAAATCTTATAAATCCTATCGAAAAAATCGTGTAAATGTGGAAAAATTAAACCGTCACTTTTTTTCTGTTTTATGGTGAAACGTGTAACCTACAGCACTTTGCCAGTTCATTGTAGCAACATTATGGAACTGTAGCGGAAACGATGATCAACAGTTAAGGTTACCACGGTAACTTTCTTGCAAGGGTGAGGAATCCGTTTTATTGAACTCGTTCCTAACATTCAGTATGCAATGTAATACCAAAAATGTAGCCTACAACACAGAACAATGCATTATGCTTCAAAAACACAAAAATACTACCAGAACTTTTGCTATTGTCCATAGCTGACATATAGGCTAAACTCCAGCAAAATTATGACCAATATAATGGTAGTCGTGTAACGTTTGTATGCGTACTTGAACAATAAGAAACGGACAGCATGATACTGTACTTGATAATATCACGTATTCTTTACATATATATCGTTAAAGACACATTAATTTACCTTCAGAGGTCCTTCTGTTCCAGCCATTCTCACTATTTACCTCTAACACGAAGCGTAACAAATTAAACTATAAAACAAACAGTTATACCTTCTACTATTATCAAATATCAAAATACTAGCCCTCCTAAATTACAGAAGATGCTTCAAACTATCTGAATTAAAGTTATAAATGTAAAAACTAATCCGCTGATACACACGCAACTATGAACCCGGACCACACTAACCGAATTTCAAATTTCAAATCAGACATGTATCCTCCCGCCAAGACCGCTGGCCAATCGCTGTCAGGAGTGGGTTGGGTTTTT
The DNA here is from genome assembly GCA_019740295.1 of Labeo calbasu. Lineage (NCBI taxonomy): Eukaryota > Metazoa > Chordata > Actinopteri > Cypriniformes > Cyprinidae > Labeo > Labeo calbasu. The sequence goes on along the minus strand of JAHKKF010523113.1, from coordinate 1,643 downwards.
TGCGTTCTTAACCAATAAGCGTTACCTATTTTGAGCTGCGACCCGCCTACTTCGTAGGTCCAATAGCAAAAGCGATATCACTTGCTAATCCAATACGATTTTTGTTCCGGTCTCTCTCATGGCCAAACGGTCAAAATATTATTGACATTATTGTCAACACAGAAAAATGTTTGTGTTGTTGTTGTCATTATTTTTCTGTGAATGGCATAAAAATACATTGGGAAAAGGATCTGAAGAATGAGAGTTTGAGGATGAAATGTACTAAATCACATTTAAATGTTTATAACGGCTATTCTCAATTTCCTCTTAAAATTATTATTTAAAAACAATAGTATTAAAAATATTGTAAGGTATTAAGTACTTACTCTATTAACATTTGTCTAATAATAACTGTAAAACATGATTTAACCTATAAATTCATTGAGAAAACAAATGCTATTATTAATAGCATGCATACTAAAATCATGCTTTATATGTTTTTGAAGAAGTGTCATTGCATTTTTTAGGATGATAATCCACATCAGTTCTAACATAGTCAGATTCACCATACATAGCCTGCACCTAAGTACCTTTTTGTAAATATATTTGTAAGTGAAATGGAAGCAGACACACATATAGATTTCTTCTGCGATGGAGCATAAAAGCTGATTGGTTGTTGGAGTGGTAATAACATTGATTCATGATGCACATGTGCCTCTACCTCCCTCCCCTTTCTGTCTCTCCCTCTCTCTCTCAGCCTCCTTCATTTCATCACTGTCCTTGGGTGTGTATAGCAGTGTCTGACATTCTGTTGCTGAGGACTATGTGTGTGTGTGAGTGTGTACACGCAGAGTAGCCCAATGACGTTGTAAATTTGTGCTCATCCAGGAACAGAAGTCCTCCAGCAGCATCCCGTGAGCAGGGCAGAGGAGCAGTATGTCAGCCCATCCCAGCAGCTGAGCTTTGCTGTGGGATACGCAACTACATAGAGGTGAGTCTGTTTATCCAGCTTTCCTCCTCCATCCTGTCCCCCCTCCATCCATTTGTCTTAATGAAATATTTATGATTTACAGCCTCTGTTTGTCCTGATTGTCATCTGCAGCTCTTATAGCAGAGGTGAGCTATATTAATGCTTTCTTTAAAGAATGTAAGTACTTCTTTTCACACATATTTCTTGATCAGGCATTGTGTGTATTGAATACAAGGTTATGCATATCTGCGTAGCCAGGGAAATGTTGATGAGCATGTACCATTTCAGTTGTTTTAGCCCTGCAGTGAAACTAAGCTTTTATTTGCTGATATGTGCACACAGGTCAGATTCGTCCCCTCCCATCTCCATATCGATTTGTTTGCTATTGCCATTCCCTGCCTGTCAGCTACTTAGCAGCCCAACCCCCCCTAATTCTTATAGATGGGATAATGTGTGCGGGGGGCAGTTTTATGGCCATTAGCTTCATATCCCCATCACAGTGAGATGACTTGTGAAAGTGAGGCCCTTGTAGTCATACGGACAGTGTCAGTTGCCCAGACAGTCAGATTACAGTGATTTCTTAATAAGAGCTAAAATGTTTGGTGTTTGTTGTAAAATTATTGTCCTGTCTTGTGTTTATTCTGTATTTAGTGACTGTTCAGCCCAAAAAAGGTGCAAAAGCTGTCATTGGGGC
>JAHKKF010523112.1:56276-73423 GCA_019740295.1 Labeo calbasu | reverse complement strand
ATTGAGTTTATATCTCAGAATTGCAAGTTTATTTCTCAGAATTGTGACTTTATTTCTCAGAATTGCAAGTTTATTTCTTAGAATTGAGTTTATATCTCGGAATTGCAAGTTTATTTCTAGAGAATTACAAGTTTATTTCTCAGAATTGTGACATTATTTCTCAGAATTGTGACTTTATTTCTCAGAATTGCAAGTTTATTTCTTAGAATTGAATTTATATCTCAGAATTGCAAGTTTATTTCTTAGAATTGAGTTTATATCTCAGAATTGCAAGTTTATTTCTTGAGAATTGCAGGTTTATTTCTCGAGAATTGCAAGTTTATTTCTTGCAAATTACAAGTTTATTTCTCAGAATTGCAAGTTTATTTCTTAGAATTGAGTTTATATCTCAGAATTGCAAGTTTATTTCTTAGAATTCAGTTTATATCTCAGAATTGCAAGTTTATTTCTCACAAATTACAAGTTTATTTCTCAGAATTGTGACATTATTTCTCAGAATTGTGACTTTATTTCTTAGAATTGCAAGTTTATTTCTTGCAAATTGCAAGTTTATTTCTCAGAATTACAAGTTTATTTCTCAGAATTACAAGTTTATTTCTCAGAATTGCAAGTTTATTTCTTAGAATTGAATTTATATCTCAGAATTGCAAGTCTATTTCTTAGAATTCAGTTTATATCTCAGAATTGCAAGTTTATTTCTCACGAATTACAAGTTTATTTCTCAGAATTATGACTTTATTTCTCAGAATTGTGACATTATTTCTCAGAATTGTGACATTATTTCTCAGAATTGTGACTTTATTTCTTAGAATTGCAAGTTTATTTCTCGCAAATTGCAAGTTTATTTCTCAGAATTACAAGTTTATTTCTCAGAATTACAAGTTTATTTCTTGAGAATTGCAAGTTTATTTCTCAGAATTGTGACTTTGTTTCTCAGAATTGAGTTTATATCTCAGAATTGCAAGTTTATTTCTTGTGAACTGCAAGTTTATTTCTCGCGAATTGCAAGTTTATTACTCAGAATTGTGTTTATATCTCAGAATTGCAAGTTTCTCAGAATTGCAAGTTTATTTCTTGCAAATTGCAAGTTTATTTCTCAGAATTGCATCTTCGATATATATAAACAGAAATTCTCAACATTCAAACAGATGATCAGTGAGGCGCGCCTGGTGTTCTTAACAGAAGCTTGTGAAAATACCTGAAACCTGTATTTGACCAGCACAACATGTGCCATACTTGAAAGAGTGTTTTTCGAGAATTCGAAAAAGTTTATAGTTTCGAGTTTATATCTCAGCATTGTGAATTTATATCTCAGAATTGACTTTATATCTCAGATTTGCAAGTTTATTTCTTAGAATTGTGAATTTATTTCTCATAAATAAGAGTTTACATCTCACAATTCTGATTTTATAACAATTTTATAGTTTATATATAATTTTCAAGTTTACATAGAAAAAAGAGAAAAAATTTCCTTCTGAAATCAGTATAAAATGCTGTTATGGTGCTTATTATCAGTGTTGAAAACAGTTACTGCCTAATATTTTTTTGGAAACTGTAATACATTTTTAGAATTTCTGTGTGAATAAAAAGTTCAAAAGATTGTTTTTTTTATTTTTACTTTACTGTCACTTTTGATTAATGTGTCCTTGCTAACAAACTAGACAAAATAGACATCCTATTTTCTTTAACATCCCACACAAACTTTTGTTTTGAGGTAAGTCTTTAAAAGAAGTATGATCCACTGCAGATGTATATTTAATTGCATTTCTTTTTAAAAAGTTACCATCCATGGGCATTGAACTCACCGGTTGATTCTTGTCAAGTGTTAATTTTGGACACTGGTGAGTGTTTTGCTTGAGTGGTTGGTTAATGTTCAGTGTGGCTATGTCCTGTTGGACTTTGTGGTCTTTATAGCTGTTGTGATTGCCCGTGAGCGTTTCCAGACATCTTATTGGCCGTTTTGCTGTCACCTCCAGCAGGACAGGAAGGCACTCATGAGCATGGGAAGGAAAAAGCAGTGCTGCGTTGACAATAGAGTGGGGAGGGGGACAACCTAAAACACTGAGTGCTCATGTATCCTGCCTCTCTCTCTCTCCTTCCCTCCCTCTGTCGCCCAGTGCCTCACTCCCACTTCAGATTTTGGTAACTCTGTGCCGCTAGACCACTTCTTTCTCTAACTCTCCCTCCATGTATGGATGTTATTATGGAGAGGCTAGATGTCTTCAGAGGAAAAACAGGTAGGGTTAGCGATCCTGTGTGTTCTGTATATTCTGTGTGTAGACCGCAAGTGCCATGACTGGAACAGAGTGCGTAATAGGATCATTTCTTAAATATTTTAAACTCAGAGACCCTCCGTGACTGCTGGAAGTATAAGACGCTCTATAGAGAAACATTGAGGTCAGACAGTAATGCAGGAGGACGTCTGTCAGAGGGTTTCTGTGAGATGGGAGATCATCTTCTCTCCTGAAGCAGGATTTGTGAGCTTACGCTGTCAGCGTGTGTGTTGTAAAGGTTGTAGTCTGTCATATTTAATAATGAGCTTGAATGCTTTTAGTTTGCATTGAGTAAGTCTGTTTATGACTTAAAAACGCTATGTTTGGGTTGACAAAGTTCCTGGGATTGATGAGTGCTGCACCGTATGTGTGTGTGCAACAGCGTGTGTTTGCCGTGCTCATGGAATCGTAACACACCTCTGTGAAAGTGATCCTGGGTCATAGTGATTCATAACAGTCTCTCTCACACACACACAAAACATGCTGAAGCTTAAGACATGGGAGTGCTGCCCATTTGCCATTCCAGTTTTCACTCTCCCTTGGGTTCATATTTCAGCACTGAATTCCAGCTTAGTCCCGCTAACTCGGAATAATAACAATGACACACTCGCTGTAATTCACACACACAAGGCCAGTTTGAATATGGATCTGCAAACATGCTGAAGCTGCACCGTCTGATCGCATATATTCATGACAACACACACTTTCTCTGCTCATACATTACACACGCACTCTTACGGAAGGCTTCCAGAGCTCACTGGCTAATTATGCATGTAAAATGAATGGGAGAGAAAATTAAGCCTCATAGAATTTTTATGCAAACGAGTTTCTAAATGAAGCCTTCGAGTCCGGGCGACCACACAGCCTGACTGACAGTCTAAATGCCTGAGAGGAAAGAGCTGCAGCAAGGGTTAAACCAGTGTCTGTGTAGCACTTATGTTGTATGTTCACACATGTCTTTATCAGTCATCTATTGATCCTGCCACTGACAGATATATTCCAGCAAAAGCCAGCTGCACACAAACTCACGCTCTCTTTCCAACCAGTTACACTTTCACACAAACACAATCTTCTTTTTATTTGTGAATTTTCACACTGCTTCTTTGCACATACCTTGTCTTGCATGTGATCTTTCCATTTATGTCTCTTATTGCACCTTCACTCAATCGTGAGCCAACATACCGTGCAAGAGGCTGGAGGAGATGAATCGTATTTGCATGGTATACTAGCTCAAGAGTATCATAAATAATACTTGTTTGTCATTAAGAATAGAGTGACAGAAAAGGGAAATATTTAATAAAAAAGACAAGCTAAACTCTTACAAAAACTACACTACCAGGCAAATGTTTTTGAACGGTAAGATTTTAAATGTTTTTTAAAGAAGCCTCTTCTGCTCACCAAGCCTGTATTTATTTGATCCAAAGTACAGCAAAAACAGCAAAATTCTGAAATATTTTTACAATTTAAAGTAACTGTTTTCTATTTGAATAACTTTTAAAATGTAATTTATTCCTGTGATTTCAAAGCTGAATTTTTAACATTATTACTCCAGTCAGATGAACCTTCAGAAATTATTTTAATATTCTGATTTGCTGCTCAAAAAACATTTATTGTTTTTATTATTATGTTGAAAACAGCTGTGTAGAATAGAAATAGAACAGCATTTATCTGAAATAGAAATCTTGTAATCATCACTTTTGAACAATTTAAACCATCCTTAATAAAAGTATTAATTTATATAATTTCTTTCTCAAAAAAAAAAATTATACAGACTCTAAGCTTATAATGTATAATGTAAAAAAGCATTTTATTTCAGATAAATGCTGATTTTTGGATCTTTCTATTTATCAAAGAATTTTGAAAAAATGTTTTAAATACTGATAGCAATATTAAGAATAAATGTTTCTTGAACAGTAAATCAGCATATTAGAATGATTTCTGAAGGATCATGTGACACTGAAGACTAGAGTAATAATGCTGAGAAAGATAGTAGCTTTGATCACGGGAATAAATTACATTTTAAAATATATTAAAATAGAAACTAGTTCTTTTAAATAGCAGAAATATTTCACAGTTTTACTGTTATGGCTGTACTTTGCTTCAAATAAATGCTGCCTCAAATAAAAGAGACTTCAAAAACATTAAAAATCTTACTGTTCAAAAACGTTTGATTGGTAGTGTATACTGTCAGTTCTACAGATATAGACTCTAATTTGAGATAATTTGACTCTAATATTCACACTTTTCAGTTTAGTTTTCTCTCAGTTTTTAGCTCTGTTGATCAATGGCACCATTTAGTGGTCTCTATAGAGGTACGGTAACTTATTTAATGTTTTACTTTTCAAATAACAGTGAGAAGAATGTAACAAATAGGTCAAAATAAATGTGTAAATTACATCACAAAACAGCTCAAATATAAATGGTGTAAATACAAACAATATAAATTAATAATAGTATACATACATTAAAATTAATTAAAATATTTATGTTTTTTTTATATATAATACTTTAGATTAGGGAACATATTCACTATTAACTAAGAGTTTTCCCTCAATAAACTCCTAATTTGCTGTTGTTGTAATAGATATATATAGTTATTGGGTAGATTTAAAGGATCTAGAATATGGTCATGCAGAAAAAGGCATTAATATGTGCTTTATTAATATTTGCCAATGTGCTAGTAATATCCATGCTAATAAGCAGCTTGTTAATAGTGAATAGTGTTTCCTTATCTAAAGTGTTACCAAAATCTGTTCTGCAAATCTGTTCTTGATTTGTGAAAACCAATGCGCTTTATCATGTGTTAAACAAGCATCTTTGAGCTTATGTTTACCATATACTATGTATGTGTGTTGGTCAATGCTTATTTGTGAATAAAAGTCTAAACTAAATACATTTATGATATAATGAGATTGTGTCTCTTTTAGAAGACTTGGATTAAACCTCTCACTTCAAACTGGAAAATAACATCTTTTATTTGATTTTTTTTTAAAATGTTGCTGTCACTTTTGACCAACTTCATGTAACCTTGCTAAATAAAAGTACTAATTTAAAACTTAAAAAATATACAGACCCTTATTTTCTTTAAACATCCTACATATACTTTTGTTTTGAGGTAAAAGTCCTTAAAAGATTCCAGTATATTATTCTATTTGTAACTGCATTCTTTATACCTTCCACGGGTATAGAACCATCACTTAATGCTTGGCAAGTGTTATTTTTGGACCCTGGTCTCACATTAAATTGATTACTTTTACAATTTCTTGATAGAAAACCCAATAGAATTACCATGGGAATGCCGTGAGTCTTTTTTTTTTTTTCAAACGTCACAGGCTTTCTCCTTAACATCCTCTGTCTGTGTATCTCTAAAGGAGGTCAGATCCACTTAATCCACCCTTATGTGTTCCTTCCTGAGCAGGAAGGAGCTCTGAAGAAGTCCCTTCTTTCTTTAACCTTTACTGAGGGTTCATTTATTTACCCCTCAGTAGGTTATTGTAGCCTTTTGTGTTTGGACAAACTTTAGATGCCTAAATCCTGATGTCAGCACATTAGAGCAGCGCCCTCCAGACTTTGTCTGTCTTTGACCTCTGTGTTCATGCCCATGCGATTCATTCCCTGAGGAACGAGCTGACAGCTCACTGCCTCCGTATCCACGTCTCCTGTTTCTCTCATTCATCTGCACCTTCAAAGATCTCTTTTCATCACAGAGTCCGAGTGCTGTGACAGGAATTGGATGAAGTGCAGTTTCCTGTCAGTAATGTTGTTGAGACAATAGACCCTGGAAGTTATCTAAAGGGCATTAGTCTCTCTCTACTCTTCTTGACGGTGTATGTATAAACAGTAGGTCTAAGCATTAGCAGTGATTATTACATGGCTCGCTGGAATACTTTACTTTAATTGGTCAGTTGTGGCATACTGGGGTTGAATATTTTTGTATAATGACTGTTAAACTGACCGTTAATTAACTGTTGTCCCAGGCAACCAATTTCTAACATAGCTGTGCTAGTTTCATGTCTCTCATATCACTCTATGGTCTCTTTCTTCTCACATAATGAAATGATTTAAACTCAAATTATTATTTCATTCCATTTATTTATTTATTCGTCAAGTAACTTTGTAATAAGTGGAAAATATATAGTCAGCTTGTCAGCACCCCTTGATTGTATTATTCCTTACTTGCGTGTGTGTGCATTTTACTGTGTTCTTTAATGTCTGGACAACATTGCAATTTGATTTAAATGTTTACACCTTCATCTGAATGTTCCCAGAAAATATCATTTTTAACTCTAGATTTGTTTTAATTTGACAGGTTTTCTGACTTTGTATTGTTCTAATTTAGTCTGTACCATCAAAATTTATTTCTGTTTATCTCTGTCCTGCGGAAAATTTCTTTGATACAGTTGTGTTTTTGCATTGACGGGATATCAAAAGCTTATTTTAGATGCTTCAATGTGTTGAGCTTTCTTTAAAGCTGCAGTCCGTAACTTTTGGCACTCTAGCAGTTAATTAACAGAACTGCATACGTTTTGCAGAAGAACACTGGAGCTGGAGCTACTTCTCTCTGTTTATGTCTATATGACAAATCAAGCAAGTACTGAGCAACTCCGCAGCGGTTCCTACCAGAACCAGCCTAAAATAGTGCAAATATAAGCCAAAAACATGGTTTGGAAAATGGATTCATGATGTACTCACTTATTATATGCATTTTGTAAATTATGAACACAAAAAAGTACAAAAAAGTACCTAATAGTAACTTACTACTATGAACCTTTTGAAGGGGACCTTTTTTGGAGCTTTAAAAAAAGCAGTAAATGGTAAGTAATGGTAGCAAAGGTCGCTCCCACGATAGTTGACTGACATGGCCGTCTTACCTTAGACCTGCCCTGACTGAGCTGAGAACAGACTCCAACCGCCATTGTTTCGACTCCGGTGCAGGGGAAGACAAGAATGTGTCAGATTGAGCGTTTGAGGTGTTCTGTTGTGGATGTAATAATGAACGTAGCAGTCGTCATTTACTCCCGACATCTGAGCCACAGAAGACGCAAAGGGGAGGGGTGGGCAGAGCTTATTAGCATTTAAAAGCAAATGCAACAAAATGGCTCGCTCTGAAAAAGGCTGATTTTGACAAGGTAAAAAGGGAGTTTTTTTACACTACCACTGACAAATTTTAGCCAAAGTATGTTGTAGACTTCTCATTAAGACCCTAAAGCATAATTCTAACTTGTGGAAAATGGGCATCTGATGATCCCTTTAAGGGTAAATAAGGAACACAGTTGTCATATTACGGGTACTCCACCAGTGACAAGCCTAATGGTGCAATTTTTGTAATTATTTCTGAGAGTCTACATGCACACTCTCAGAGAGTCCTCTGAGTTCTTATTCACATAGCATGTGAATTTTGAGCAAGTGCCAGATCCTACTGTAAATGAGAATGTGCTTAAATGTGGTGCCTGTGAAAGCTCAAAGAAGCCTGGGATCTTTTGCCCAGCTTGAAGGCAGGTTGAGTGGATACTCTGGACCTGGAGCCAAAATAAACCAGGGCAACAAATGACATCATAATAATGCTTTCCTGTGGGATTGTTCTAGATTTTTGTGTCAACACACCAAGGGATGGAAAATAGAGCTCACCTCAGCCAATCACAACAATCAAAATGCCGATTAGACTCATAGTCTACAACCCTGACTGACTGACTTATAAAAGCGGGCATGAAATTTTACATTTTTAAGGCAATGCAAAGTATTGATTTCATTTCACATGAGTCTGTATCTCATTTTTAGACATTTAAGTTCTCTCAGCTGAAGCTTTTCCTCATCAGATCTGCTGGTAGCCAATGTGATTCATTCCTCGTTTGGACATCATTTAAAAGCTTCACTAAATGAGAGTTATAGTGGTGCTAACTGCTATAAGCAGCAGATTAAGCTTTGGCTCTGACACCACAGTATGACTGTACAACATTAATCCCCATCAGCCGCCACCAAACACGCATAAAGCAGAAATTGGACAAAAGTTCACAGCATTTGTACTGTAGCATGAGCTCATTTTGTTTTTCGAGGAAAAATGGCTCTCACCCTTCCTTTCGATTGAGTCATTTCTAGCCCACTCACGCCTGGACACTAACTATCTGCTTCAGACCGGTGGATTTTCTTTGGGGACTTTAAAACATCGTGTCAGCTCATATACGCACTGTATATCTGCTTCATCTTGCTATCTGCTTTCTTAGATGATATCCCACTTCCTTTACACAGGCTGTCAGAGCTTGTGCTGTTTGTTCTTTCAATCCATTTTACTGTTAGTGATACATCTTTTGCCTTAAAGCGAATTTCTCATCTCCGTTTAGCATGTGTTTCCCCTGAGAAGAGGACCTGCGAGTGACACATTATCCCATTTTCTGTGCATGTGTGATCTGATTTCACTACTGTGTTGTTAGACTGTTTACAGGTTAAAGACATTTAGCACCAAACACTGCACAGAAAATCATATGGGACAACTGATTTGTCTGTCACGCTTTCAGTCTTTACTGAGCCACTACTACTCATTTGTTTCATTCCAGTGCTTTTATTCCATCTTGAACATTGACCTCTCTATCGCCATCTGTGGTTAAAATGTAAAAATGAAATGTTCTCTCATTCTTTCTTTACCATTGTTTTCATTAGTTGTGGTTTGGACTTCCCTATTCTCATAGAATTACTTTATAGTTATCATTATACTTGGTGTGAAAGAGCCTTAGGCCATTTGTAGGTTGAAAACACTTTGACTCTTTTTGTTTGAGATGGACACAATATTATATTTGAAATATAAATGAAAACAGTCATTATATTTAGATTTCTTTGTTGCTATTTGTGCAGAAAGGTCACATTGCAGCTTTACTGTGTCATTTTGAATAAAGTTCAGGCCTTATAAAAATAATTACTGCATATTATTCAGTCAATAAACGTAGAAACACATCATTGCTGTAGCCTCTTGTCAGTGTTTTGTAATGCTGTCTCATCTTTACTCTCATGAATAATGTAACCACATTTGGGACTCATCTGCAGGATAGTTTGTACTTAGGAAATATGTCTGTTCAGAGGAACATGAGTAGATGGATAAGGCCGAAGGGGATATGAGGTAAAGAGTAATGGAGAGGACGAGAGGAGGACAGGGGGAAGATTAACTCCAGAAGGCCAGTGTTCACATTTCCTATCCTCCACACACTTCCTCTTTGGGAAGTGTGCGAGCATGTGTGTGTTTGTTTATCAGACATACTGACACATAGACACACTTTCACTAATAGTCTGTCTTTCAGCACTTGTCGTTCACACACGCTCATTGGCAGCAGAGGAAACAGACGGGGAGGGGTGAAGCAGTGCAGAACGGGCCGTGAGGAAGCGGCAGTCACTACAGTCAGCACTGCTGGGACCAACACTGCAGCATATGCAAACACATCACAGCCTCACCAACACTCAGTGCCATGTTTCTGTGGAAAACATGTGGAATGGAGGAGGTGTCATGGAAACTCATGGGATTGGGAAAGAGAAGACTGTGGCCATGAGAGAAAAAATGTGTGTGTGTGTGTGTGAGAAAGACTAGTCTACACAATGGACACTGAACATTATTTTATTCTATTCTACATCCATGACCCTGGATTTGGAATTTGGGGTTTTGTGGCTTGTAGTTAATATCTTTCTTAACTGATGAAATTTGCAAAACCGATACTGTTATTAAACTGAATTGAATCAATATTGAACTGACTTAAAGGGGTCCTATTATGCTCTTTTATAAAGTCTTGAGTTTGTTTTGGGGGTGTACAAGAACATGCTTTCATGCTTGGTGGTCGAAAAATGCATTAGATGTCACATAATTTACATTATTACAATATCTTTCTCCAAGCCTGGCACAAATGGCTCAATTAGTTCCGGGTTTGATGTAGGCCGCCTTCCGAAAAACAAAATGTGATGTGATTGGTTGGCCCAATGCGTTGCGATTGGCGAAAAACTTAAACGGCGTATCAGCACTGCCACGCCCCTTACCAAAGTAGCAAGTCCATGTACAACTGTTAGCGCAAGCTAGATTAAAGTGATTCTTACATTTTAAATATGGATTTTTTTCTTACAAAAACACATTGATTCACTACAAGAGGCCTTTATTCACCCCCTGGAGCTGTGTGAGGCACTTTTTTATTATGGATAGATGCACTTTATTGGACTTGTTTTGGACTGATGAAGAGAAACACTCGTCTATGCCGTTCTAAAGCTTGGGAGTGTCAGGATAATTTTTAATATAACTTCAATTGCGTTCGTCAAAGAAGGAAGTCATATACACCTAGGATGCATGGAGGATGAGTAACATAATATGCTACAGTAGTGTTGGTTCCTATCATGAGCCTGCCAGATCGCCGATACATGATATTATCGTGCTAATTTATTTAATTATTTACATTTAGTTTCATTGCCCAAAACCAGCTTCAGCATAAGGCTAAAAGCAGCCTAACATTAACATTATCAAGGAACAAAATCTCTGATTAGCCTTGCCTAGTCTAGTGCAAGTTTATGCATTTTAAAAAAACACTTACATTATAAGTGAAGCTATCTACACTGTATGATTAATAAATCTTTTACCACACACTACACACATGTGGAGCGTGTTATGGCTCCGACGTGGCCACCGGAGTAGATCGCGGCCACTCCAGTCGATGCTTCTGTTTATACCCGACGCACTGTGGCTCGTTGAAGTATCGCTTAGAAGTTAGGCTAATCCCCCACCTCGTCCCTACACACCCCCCAACCATTTGAATTTCCGTAAGCGGGATTAATTTTAATGATATTGACATCTGGAAAACAAATGTTGTAGTCCAAAGGAGCCGTTCATTTTAGTTCTTGCAAAGGGATTTTTTAAAAACTAAATATCTCACTTTGGAGTTGACTTTGAGATTTGTAACTTTGTAGATCTTTTTTATGCCCAAACATACACACCACACACTGACTAAAATTCAAAAAGTGAAAAAGCATAATAGGACCCATTTAAGCTGAATAACAACACTGTTGCCTTCTCTAGAGCTGCCTATAACTTATAGCAGCAAGTTTGTTTCATAATTTATGAAATTTACCAGAGCTGAACCAACACTAACCTGACTTGAGATGAATACTGACACTATAGTCTTTTAGAGCAGGTTTACAGCAGAATTTGATTTTGTCTTTTAAACTTTTAAAGGCTAATTCACATTTCATCAATAGAGATGTCAACCAATGATGACAATCAGCAGATTACAGTCAGTGTTGCCAGATTGGATGGACGATTTCCAGCCCAAAAGTTCACAAAACCTGCCCACTCCAACAACAACAACAACAACAAAAAACGCCCAAAACTTTAACTGTCAAAATAATGTGATGGAATGTTATTACCATGTCAGTCAAGGTTGATAAGGACTATTTTTAACTCATTAAAACTAAATAATGATGAAAAAAAGTATATAAATATAGATACATTTCCCAGGTAAATGGACCAAATCAGGGCAAATACATTAAAGAGAATTACCAAATATGATTAAATATGATTAACTTCATGTCGCATTTTAATATCATGTATCATAATTTCATTCAAATATCATAATTGGCTAGTGATTGGCTATAAGTGTGGCTGTCAATGTCAACATCAGCACCAGCTGTCTTTGCAGCGTGCGTGTATGTTTAGAAACGTTGTAAAGTAATTGTAAAGTATGGTCATGCAGAATATGTACTTTTTAAGTACTAATAAACAGCCAGTATGTTAATAATAGATATGCTAATAAGCAACTAGTTAATTGTGAGAACTGGTTCCTATACTAAAGTGTTACAAAATTAGTTTTTAGACCTTGCCTTTTTCTTCATTCTACTGCCTTGTGTCTTGTTTTTTACACAAAAACATGGCCCTTTTCTCTTCTGGGACCATAAACAGAAAATGTGATGACTTTGTAGATTTTTGTTGAATAAATCATTGTCTTAAATGAGTGTAAATACCACCTGCCTCCTCCTAGCAATAGCAAGTAACAAATCATGGTTTGTTTTTGTCTTCACTTGTCTCTCATACATAATTTCCTTTCATTGACTGAGAATGAATTGGCTGAAATGTATTCATTTTGAAAGTGTCTTTATTGCTTTTGTCCAAAATACAAGCTGTCAAATGTAGTTTTGCCGGGAAAACAAAAAGTCCAAGCCAGACCCTATGACACATCCCACCCATCTTACTATTTCAATAGGAAACACATCAATGCAGGAGAGAAAAGATAGCTTGGACTTTAACTAAAGCTATAAAACTCTAATATAAGAATTTTTCACTCTCTGCTCACATCTTTTTCACCAGACTATAAAGTTACCATGGAGAGAAAGACAACAGAGAGACACATTATTTCCATAAATATGAACTGTGTCCATGTAGGGTATGAGTCTGGCTTGCGCTCTGTGTTGAGTTCACACTTGGATCGTAGTTTTCAACCCTCAGCTGAATATTTCCGTGTAGATGTGGCAGCTGAGAGCGGATGTTAGTGTTTTCATCATTAGCTGATCGATTTAATTAATTGAGCGGCTGTTATATGTGATCACTGTCTGAGATTGGTTTTGCCTCGTTCGCACCATCTGCTGTTGTAAATCAAATTCATTCACTGCAGTGTTTTGCAGCTTTTTATTGGTGCTTGTCCAGGTGTGGTGGTGATGTTGTCATGAACCTTCTCTTAACTCTGTCAGACATTTTGGAGTAACAGATCACTATCGCCTCCCGTTCGGTGCCGCTATGTACGTTCTCTATGTGCACCCAGTAAAAAACCTATCAAGGGCTCTAGTCCTGCTTGACGGCGTGGAAAGGCTTCAATCTCACACATCAGTGAAAGGAGAGGAAAAGATTGGGTGAAGGGCAGAAAGAGAGTTTGGATTGGGATTCATGCCACTACAATTATCCTGTGAGAGTAATTGCTTTTGGCAGCACTCTCTGTACATTCACAGAGCAAAACCACAATTTGATTCCTGCGTGTATGTGAGAATTGTGCGAGCCGATACAGGTTGGTGAGGGACACTGACACCATTTTACAAGTGTATTCTTTACTCATATTGGATCTGTGCACGCTTTTGTCAGCATGTTTCTAAACATGAAGCTTACATTTCAATCCCCATGTGTGAAGTAAAGAGTCCAGTCAAGTTCTGGATAAAAATAGGAGAATATCTGAATAAAAAGGGAATCGCACATCGAAGCTCCCAGTGTTGACTGAGTAAAGAATATGTTATGGAAGTGAATCTCACATGCACTATTTATTAGTTTATGTACATATAACCAATGGGTGTTCAGAGAGGTAGCTTGCAAAAAACTGGGCTGAGAAAATACAGTAATTGAGTGTCAAAAAAAAAAAGTATTGTGAAATATGAGACAGAATAGTGTGTAAAATAATGTCCAATAAGTGACATCAGTGCATTAAATTTCACCACTAATGTAGTGTGATCTGAAGTGACCTGATTTGATCGTAAAGAGTTCATCCAAAAATGAAAACTCTGTCATTATGTACCAATATGGTAAAAAGAAGCTCAAAAGTGTCGACACTCATCTGTCTTCAAAAGACTTGAAATGAACTGCTCGACTTTTGTATTTTGCAATGTCTTTTTTTTACCTTTTGATGTGTCAAAGATGTGGTGGAATGAATTTTCAACAGAGGGACAGAAATCTCTCATGTTTCATTAAAAAATAGTTTCATTTGTGTTTTGAAGATGAACAAAGGTCTTATGGGTTTAGAATAAAGGCCTCCTTTATTATAAACACCAAGACTAAATGAATTTAAAGCAAAACTGAATGCTTTGACGTGCCGTGCCTTGCCTAACAAGCACAAACTGTTAAAACTGAATGTAGAGAAGACAAAAACTTAAACCCACAAGATAAAACATTTTTCGTACAAACTCACAGACCAGTAGTTTCTAATTATTCAATTATGCAAACAAGGCTTTGCACTTCACTTGTGTCCCAATATCTATGTAAAACAGCAAACTTATATAGCTGTGTATCTTTTTAAATTTAGATTTACTGCATTTCAGTCTAATGTTGAATAGGCTGCAGGTCAAGTTAGTAATGCTGGAAATATGTGTTGTGTTTGTAGGTATATTTGTGAGAGCTTTGTATGCGTGACATTAATTGCATTATACAAGTTGCTTTGGAATATAATTTTCAACACATTTTAGATGATAAAAAACGTGACCCATATATATATATATAGTTCACCAAAAAAATTTAATTCTGTCATTAATTACTCACCCTCATGTCGTTCCAAACCTGTAAGACCTTCATTCATCTTTGGAACAAAAATTAAGATATTTTGGATGAAATCCGAGAACTTTCTGACCCTGCATAGACAGCAATGCAACTACCACGTTCAAGGAAGGTAGTAAGGACATTGTTAAAATAGTCCATGTGACATCAGTGGTTCAACCGTAATGTTATGAAGCAACGAGAATACTTTTTGTGCGCAAAGAAAACAAAAATAATGACTATTCAACAATTTCTTCTCCTTGGTGTCAGTCTTTACCGCACATTCATGAGAATACCACGATGCTTCATAAAAATCTGGTAGCTTAATAAAATTAATGTTGAACCACTGATGTCACATGGACTATTTTGATGATGCTCTTACTAGCTTTCTGGGTCTTGAAAGTGGTAGTTGTGTTGCTGTCTATGAAGGGTGAGAAAGCTCTTGGATTTCATCAATATCTTAATTTGTGTTCTGAAGATGATATATGAAGGTCATGTATGTTTGGAACGACATGAGGGTGAGTAATTAAAGACAGAACTTTCATTTTTGGGTAAACTATCCCTTTGGTATACAAAGAAGAAAGATAAAAATGTACATATATTAAATTGTTGACATATATTAAAAACATAGATATCAAACATTTCATGAGAAATATTTAAGTTCACTTTTAAATATTTTTCAATATATTTTGCCTGAAGCAATTTTTTTTATCAAGGCAGACATGTGAGATAAGTGAAATTTTTAAGAATTTTGTTGGTGAGGCTTTAGTTCCCAATTGACCCTTTGCAAACTTTGGTTGTCAGGTGATCTGACCAAACATAACGGTGAATCCTCTATTTTGTCTGACAGACAAATCAGACAGGAGAGTAAATAAACTTTGGTGGACTTAAACTTGAAAAATTGTGTGTATTGATGTCTTTCCATGCTTAAAATAAAATACATTCTGATGTTGATTAATGTTTTTTTAAGTGCTTTAAGTAAATAAGATGATCGGTTCACGTGCCGATTGATCTAATAAGGCAATACAGTATTCTGTCATGACACATTAAAGAGAGCCAAAACGGTATTTATCATTTTAATTTCCTAAAAAATGACAACATTTTAAAGCTGAGACCATACCAGACCATCTGTTTCATACCAGAAGTAGCCTGCTCTGTCTTGTCAGTTTCCTCTTTGTTCCGTTGTTCCACGATGTATTTTTCACTGTGTGAAAACATGATGTGTAGTGTGAGAGTGGCATTGTTTGTCGGACATAGCAACAGTAACTAAGGAGGGCATGTTTTTACGAAAAGGTCAGTTCACGAGTTCGCCTACCCATCCAGTCCTGATGGGCAATGGTAAACAAACTTGGCTTACTGTCCTTAATGGAGGCTCGAACCCGAGGCTCGGCTTGAGCGCAGAGTTCAACCCCCCATTGCGATATTACCTAGAGGGAGAATAACAGAAATAGAGGAGGAGAAGGGGAGGTGGAGGGATGTCGGAAGAACTGAGGCTGGGATGGTGCAATGAGATCTGCTTATATAGGCTTGTAATGATGATTGACAGGACTGAATGATTAGGCTCCTCCCGAACCTACGTTTGGAACTTCATTTCTTCTCAAGTTTCTTCACTTTGTGCAGTTTATATGATGTTGTTGTACTAGTCTGACAAATATCCTCCGGACAGTTTCTCCACCATGACAATGAGATGAGTTGAGACAAAATGCCTCTAAATATTGAAGTATGTAACAGCAGCAGCCTGGTTGTTTCTCTTTCCCGTTGTCTTCTTTTAACTGGATGTGCCACTTAGAAGACCAAACAAACATGAGAAACCAATACATTATTTAGAGTTTCTGGAAGCAGGCGAGTAGTATCGCCAAAACATACAAATAAAATAAGCTTTTAATCAACACAGCATGTTCACCATGGCCTGCATGACATGCTACGCTTGCATGTGAAGAAGCCAAACAGTTTCTCAAGCGGCCTCTGTCATTAGAGTCATCATGTAAGGGTCTTGCCGCTAAGACGTCATGCCATGTTTAAAGTCCTGTAGTTCAAAGATCCAGCTCATGCAAGTTAATCAGCCGCTAATGAAGGTGAGTACATAGGGCTAATTAAGCATAGCATGTATGTGACTGAGGACAGGGGAGTTCAGATAGCGAGCAGGAAATGGAAAAATGGAATGATTACATTTTACAATAGACATGAGACAGTTTCTGTAATCTTACTGCGGTTGCACCACTAAGGAAGTAATTACCATAGGTGTTGTTTGTTAGTTTATGATGTGGATTTACTGTATTTTATTGACATGACCCTGGTGAAAAAACAGCATATGCTGGTTAGGTATGTTCTGATGCTGGTTTAAGCTGGTCCTTTGCTGGTTTATGCTAGTCCTTGACCAGCAACATGACCAGCTAAGGACCAACATAAACCAGCAAAGGACCAGCATAAACCAGCTAAGGACTAGCTTAAACCAGCATCAAAACATACCTAACCAGCATCCCAGCATCAAAACATGCTGTTTTTTTCACCAGGGGAATATTACACTAATCGGTCCATATCATCTCATTCTGGTCGAGGCTGCTTTAAATGCAAATGAGCTCTGCTCGCCCCGCCCCTCTCTTCTCTCTGTGGAGAGATGAGCCTGTTTACTTTAG
>JAHKKF010523112.1:7066-56226 GCA_019740295.1 Labeo calbasu | reverse complement strand
CGTTTAGCCGCTAAACTTGCTAACTAGCACATTATTAGGAAAGGTGATCGCAAAGATTCATAAAAAAATCTTATACGCACTTCTGCTGTAAGTGAAGCTGGATCACGAACAATTAGTGCGAACATAGACGGATACATGTAGATCGGGAGGCGCTTTTCCTTCACAAACAAACGTAATCTACTGCATCTTCAGCGGCTCAGATGTCGGGGGTAAATGACGACCACTATTTTCATTATTACATCCGGCAACACAACACCTCAATCGCTCAATCTGAGATATTCTTGTCTAACTTACATCCAAACTCAGTCTTGGAGGGAGGTGTCCTACAGAGTTTAGCTCCAGCCCCAATCAACCAGCTAGTCAAGCTCTTACTAGGCATACTAGAAACCTCTTGGCAGGTGTGTTGAGGCAAGTTGGAGCTAAACCAAGGACTAGGACTGAGTTTGGCCACCCCTGTTTTTAATCTTACAACTAGAAAAACGCAATGTCAATTGATATGTAAGAAAAGCAAACCTCTAGTGGATCTTGCCATATTGATTTTTGATTTCACGCCATCTCTTAATTAGTGTCCTGCTCTGCTTAGCAAACTTAAAATCATTTAAGACTCTGCATTTTTTCAGAGTCCGAAAGGCTCGAGTCCGAGTCAAGTCCGAGTTAAAATGCATCCGAGTCCATGACAAGTCCGAGTTGCTTGAGTCTGAGTCCGAGCCCAAGTACCCCAACTCTACTAGTTAGCCCTTTCCTGTCTTATTTACCCATTCCCACACATCCCTCATTTAAAGCCCCTTCTGTTTGTCCTGATGCTCAACATGTTGACTTTGCTTTGAATTCCATCAATCTTTAAGCTTTGAAAACCAGGCAGAGTTACGTAAGAGGAAGAAATAGCATATTAATTTCCTCTTTTAGAACTACTGCTGAAGTTGTAATTAAGTGTGCTCAGTTAACCTCTCGGGAGATAAGTGAGCGTCCTTTTTCATCACTGTCTTTTTCTGTCTCTCTGCAGAAAGCTTTAAATAAAGACATGTTGCTGGTGTGCAGGATTGTAAAAGTCTTAAAAATGTATGAATCATTTTAGCCCACACCATTACATTTAGACCTTACCGTGTGATGTATTTGTTAAAATAAAAGAATATTTTGTTCTTGGTTCATTATGCAGATTATCAGTAACAAAGTACTGTAGTCTGATTCTGATTCCCTTTTTAACAAAACTTCATAGTTCAACAGTCTTCAACAGTGTAACGTTTAATCATAATATTTTATTGAGAGTAGTCAAATCTAAATGGCAAGACTGTAAAGATAACACCAGCGGATGGTAACATTCTGTTTAGGACTGCAAAGATTCCTTGATTCAGTTCGAGTATTCGATTTAAAAAAAAAAATGTCAATTGCATTTTGCCAATATTGAGTAATTGGCAAAATACAGAAAGTGGCACATTCCGCATAGTAAAGCCATTTAAAAATCATAATAAAGCATAATGCTAGAATTCACAAACGCTACGATTTAATTAAATAAATATATGTGATACAGGTTTAATATATGCACTTCAATTATTTACATGCATGCGTTCACAGTAAATGCTGCGTCTCAAACTCCATCTCTGCATATTGCTGTGAGTTATTGGTTGCCAGGTTTTTACAACAAAATTAGCACAATTGCGCTTTGGAGGGGTAACCCGGTAAAAATTGTGTTCTGGGGAGTAATATACACATATTTTAGCTGGGTTCCCCTGGTAAAATTAGCATTCCAGGGGCTAAATATAACACTACTGAGGTCGCTTTATCCTGCAGACATGAATAACAACCCGCGGCGACAGTTTTAAAGTAACCCAATTCCACGGGAAAACCTCGGACTTGGCAACACTGTTTGAGTTTGTCTTTATTATAATGTTCATCTAACGCAACGTGCATTATTTAATCAGATTTGTAAGGTAAATCATTTATAAACCTTTGCAAACAGAGAAGAAGAAATCATTATCTTTCTCAATATGCTAACTGTTCATCGCGATTTCAAAATAAAAGTTTAAACCCTCACTCTGAGTTTACACGTTTTGATGACCACATATTCAAGAAATTACAGCGGCTGTAGCTTTTCTATCATAAAGAAATGGCCAAATATTAAAAATTAAGTAGACATTTGAATTAAATGTTGTTGAGTCAATATTAAAAACAGATTATATCAAGCAGTAAAGCAGGGGTCAGCAAGTAAGTTTGGCATCCGGCCAAATTGATGAAAAATGCAACTAGAATTGCCTGTGACAGACTGTTACAATGTCTTTTGTAACTGGTAATGAGCTGTTACTCCAGGGTATATAAAGGAATCATGGAGTTAAATTTAATACCTTTTTAGGACCTTTTTAAGACTCTTTCTATACATTTTAAGACCTCATCGCCACTTCACATGTTAACTGGCAACACTTTAACTTACATTTACTTTATTTGATTGTAAGATAGCACAACTTAGTTTGTGAAGTCTTAGTTTGTGATAACTCCTTATCAATGCAACATAATTCAGAAGGGTGGGAACGAAGCACAAGAGAATTAACTGAGTCACTAACCCAATGTAAGTTTAATTAGAAAGAGAAGCCCAAAATAAGAATTAGACTAATAAACAAAACAACTGACAAAACTTAGTGAAGAGGGAAAATAAAGCTCTACGAGTTAATGGGACAATCTGAGGTAAACTATCTGTTATCTCGCAAAATAATATTCAAACTCACATTAGACACTTTTAACATTGAATAAAGCACATAATCAGCCCCTGAGATTATGATTGTCATATTTTATATGTTGTTGTTCCAGCCGCCACGTCGCAGGAATAGAAACCGTTTCTAAAACAGAAATTTCGTGTTTCGCAGTCGTGGCTAGTTAGGACAAAAACTTCTTTTATCACGTGTTGCAGCGTCATGTAGTAGGACACAGTGTTATATTGTAAGATGTGCTCCCTTTACACAGAGTGTGCATGATCACGAAATTGAAAGTGAAAGTGAACAACAAGCGTTTAAAAGCATGATTTAAAGGCAGTTTAAATAAATTGTGTGTAACTGTTGCTGTCATGACATATCTATTTCAGCAGTCGCCATCAAAATAATCTGACTGCAGGCACGCTAGATATTATTGCTGGTGGGCCAGTTTTGGCAGGCTGCCTGTTGCAGTTGTCAGGCCATTGGCGCCCTCTGCATTCATTTGTTATAATGTACATTAGCTCTGTTGTTAAAGGAGAAGTCCACTTTCAAAACAAAGATTCACATATAATGTACTCAATCCCCTTGTCATCCAAGATGTTCATGTCTTTCTTTCTTCAGTCGTATGCCCCTTTCTTCTAATTGAATTTCCAAAATGCAGTTTAAATGCGACTTCAAATGATCCCAAATGCAGTTGTAAACGATCCCAGCCGAGAAAGAAGGGTCTTATCTAGCGAAACGATCAGTTATTTTAATAAAAATAATACAATTTATATACTTTTTAATGCCAAACACTCAGTTAGGGTATGTCAGAAATTCCCATCTCATGTTCTCCCTCAACTTCGAAATCGTCCTATATCGCTGTTTTACCTGTTTTGTTAAGGGTGTTTAATCTTCTTTGCATGTTCACTTTGCAAAGACTGGGTCAGTACTTCTGCAGTGATGTAGGATGATTTTGAAATGATTTTGGAAGTTGAGGGAGAAAATATCATTGGAGTTTTTCAACATACCCTAACTGTCTTAGTCAGAACACACAGAGTTCAGGGAGAGAAAGGCAAGACGAGTGTTTGAGATTAAAAAGTATTTAAATTGTATTTTTTTAATGAAAATAACTGATCGTTTCACTAGATAAGACCCTTCCTCCTCGGCTGGGATCGTTTACAACTGCATTTGGGATCGTTTTGAAGCCACATTTAAACTGCATTTTGGAAGTTCAGTATCGAGGCACCATACCAGTCTATTATGTGGAAAAAAATGCAGAAATGTTTTTCTCAAAAAACATAATTTCTTTACAACTGAAGAAAAAAAGACATGAACATGTTGGATGACAAGGGGGTGAACACATTGTATGTGAATCTTTGTTTTGGAAGTGGACTTTTCCTTTAATACATTATGCATTTTAACAGTTTCGTTCAGCAAAAAAACATGATTACCTGCTTTTATTTGAACAAATTATTATTGCCTCATTGCTATTATATATGTATTTTAGAGGCTTCATTTTAAAGGCTATTGTTCACTTCTATTTTTATTACTACATGAGGAATAAAATATAATTATCAACAGATTGCTCGATTACCAAAATAATCGTTAATGAAAGCCCTAATTCTGTTTATTATATTGTTATAATGTGCCACTTGAAAAGTTTGAGCTCTTTGAAGTCAGGTAGATTCTGACTGGCTGTCAATGTTTTTACCGTTCTTCAGCTGGAAATCCATTCTGAAAGTGATTCAAATTATATTATTTCTCTGTATCCTAGACTTTCCTAGAGTGATTATTAAAACAAAGTTTTAGTCGTTATTGTCCTTGGTGTGAACAGGCCTTCACCATACAGAATATGATAAACCAAGAGAAAAAAAACAATGTTTGTTCTGTGTTTGTCCTTTCTGTTGGCTGTCCAGCTCGATTTGCATAGAAAAACATATTAGGGTTGTAATGAATTAATTATTATTAATTGTTATGTTATGAAATCACAGCCCTTTGATTGTTAATTTAGTGCAAGGTTCATTTGGTCCGTTGGACGTCAGACCTCTCTGCTGCCGTAGTATGCAAATATATAAAAACATATGTATATCAGTTTATATTGATGTATCTTTTTCTCTCCCCCCTCCCTTCTTTCCGCATCTCTCTCTCTCTCTCCCCTTTCCTCTTGCTCTGACTTCCTCCTTCTATCTGCATCTCTTGTTCTTCTCCCCTCCCTCTGTCTCTCTCTCTGCCAGCCGCCACCAACTTGGACTCGGAGAGCAAACGAACGGCCCACTTCCAATCGTCATGGCAACAGCATGTGAATGTGTTCGGCTCGTGGAGTAGGCCGGAGTGTGTGCAGGAACTGCACCAGGAGGCTCAGCTGAACCTACAGAGTCTGCTGCAAGGTAGGAGAGTCAGCTGCGGGCGCTTCGTCTGTGCGTTTCGGTGCCACTAGAGGTTGTGTAGCCCGATCGTCCGCCTGCCCGGATCTGCCTGGATCATGTGTTTTCATTTTGTTTTTGTGGGTGTGTGTTTTGCATCGCCTTGCATGCGTGCTGTCTGTGAATATCCTCCACTTCCATTCCCATTCTGTGTTTCCCAGTGCGTGTACGCGAGGCACTATTTGTTTTTCTATTCCTCTGAGCATCCTCGTGTTTTCCCTCCACTCGCCTCCCATCGTTCCCCTTCTATTTCTGACTCATACTTTGTCCTTCTTTATGATCCATTAGATTCATTTCCATTTGTAGATAATACACAGTCTGCCTTTTTCTTTCGCTGAATGAATATGCCAGCGCTCGTGACTGTACGTGGTTGAATTTCCCTCTTTTATCTCCTTCTTGTTTGATGTCAGCTATTAATATGTATCTGTGAGGTACGAGATGCTATTCTGGTTTAAGCTTCGCATCAGATCGACGGGGCAGCTGTTGCTTAAACAACAGTGAGTGGGTGGTCAGTGTTTACGAATGTGTGGCACTGTGCTATGTGCATAAACAGCAATTTGCCTTTGCATATGTTTGTCTGCCATTCAAGGATGCAGCCAAATATCAAGACGTGGCGGGAGCAAGAAAAGTTTAAGAATCTATCATTGAAAAACCCGCTGACTGACCATTAATTTTATTACTGGGGGAGACATGGCAGTTACAGCCAGACTAAATATCTGCCATAGATATTTATGCCTTGCAACTTTAAGAACACTGAAACTTGTAAAAAGAACTTTGTACTATTGAGTTTTGTACTATTGATATTAACAGTAATATTAACTGTATACAGTGCCACTCCTTCCTATATGTGAAGTATGTAAGTTGCACTTGCTCTCAAAATGATTTAATTAGGGCTGTGCGGTTAATAGAATTTCAGATTCATTTTTTATTTCGGCTTCCAAAGATTATAAAAACACGATGCCGTATTACATTCCTTTCCTTTAAAGTAACATCCAAGTCAGTGAAATTATGTAATGTTACATGACTGTCGTAATAGGCTCCTGCCAGGCATGATTTGAGATGTACAACAGACAAATGTACACAAAAATATGTCAAATTGTCAGGTGAGTTTTCTCTTGAATGCAGTCAGTTATGTCTTAAGTGAGCACAAACAGTTGAGATAGTAATCGAATATAAGCTCTGTGCATTCGGTCCAATAAATCTGCTGCTGTCTCTGTCATTTAATGTTAATCAAACAACTAATGAAAGCGAGAAAATCACTCGCTGCTCTTCAATGAATAACTTTAGTAACTTCAATAAGAATGTACACTACCAGTCAAAAGATTTTGACCAGTAAGATTTTTAATGTTTATTTAAAGAAGTCTCTTCTGCTCACCAAGCCTGCATTTATTTGATCCAAAATACAGCGAAAGCAATTATATTGTGAAATATTTTTACTATTTAAAATAACTTTTCTATTTGAATATATTTTAAAATGTAATTCCTGTGATCAGAGCTAAAATGCATTTTTCAGCATCCAGTCTTCACAGTGTCAACGTGAGTCATTTTTTCAGGATTCAAATAAAAAAGCTGAAATAAAAAAGCTTTTGTAACATTATACACTATACCATTCAAAAGCTTGGAGTCAGTATAATTTTTTTTTCTATTTCAGAGAAATGCTGTTCTTCTGAAATTTCTTATCTATTTTTCAGAAATCTGGAAAAACTCTACTCAGCTATTTTTAACATAATAATATTAATAAATGTTTTTTGAGCAGCAAATCAGAATGATTTCTGAAGGATCATGTGACTGGAGTAATGATGCTAAAAATTCAGCTTTGAAATCACAGGAAAAAAATTACAATTTAAAATGTATTCAAATACAAAACAGTTATTTGAAATATATTAAAATTGTATTGTTTTTGTTGTACTTTGGATCAAATAAATGCAGGCTTGGTGAGCAGAAGAGACTTTAAAAAACATTAAAAACCTTACTGTTCAGAAACTTTTTACTGGCAGTTTACATTTCATATGCATATTTATAGTATAGTGTATATTTTTACATATATTTTTTTCAACTTGTCCTATTGTTTGTAATTTTCTTCTTTTTTTTATTTTATTACTGACTAACTCAAATTTTTTCTACTCGAATATATGTAACAGTGTCAGTCGCCAGATGGCGGGTAAAACTTTTTTACGAAATATATAAGAATGCAATGTAGTGAAAGCAACAGCCAGTTTTTAAAGAGCTTGGTTGTTTCTGTCATAAGTGAATAAAATAATCTTTTCCAAACATAAGATCATGATTAGCTGTTCTGTCATAAGCGACAAGAGCGAATCAAATAATGGAATACAAACGGCTGATAAGGTCAGAGAAGTGTGACAGCCAGCTTGTCCCTAGACACAGTTTTAATAACTTTTACCTGAGAAGATGTTACTGCTTCATTTCAGAAGAATAACTTTTCCATTCTTTATTCTTCACAACCCGAGAATGTGGCGACACATACCTTGGGTTACGTCGCCTACATGGTACAGTAAAGTATAGCTTGAAAGGTTGCGTGTTCGGCTCACCAGTAACGCTTCAATGGACGAAAACACACACAATTACGTCAAAATGCGTGGTTTTGGCGAGTTACCTCGCAAACGTATTCTTAA
This sequence comes from Labeo calbasu, assembly GCA_019740295.1. NCBI lineage: Eukaryota > Metazoa > Chordata > Actinopteri > Cypriniformes > Cyprinidae > Labeo > Labeo calbasu. Next base: position 48,507 of record JAHKKF010523112.1, on the reverse strand, counting down.
ATGAGTTATAAAGTCTTAAAAGACCATAAAGAATTTGGAGAAAATCGGATGTGACAGATACGCATCATGTGCATCAGATTTTAAAGAGACCGCGCTGCTTTTAAAGTAAAACCTGCTGAAGTCTGTGACTAGGCGTGTTTCCATTACAGATTTGCGCAAAACTTTGGCGATATTACATAAATGTCGATAAAAAAGTATTGCGAAATGACAATGTTTCCATTAACCGATGTTAATGCGACTACAACATAATTTGTTCCTCTCGCGATATATCATTTTGGTGGGATTTGGACGGATTTTGGCTTTATTTATTCGAAAGAGGCGTATGCGTGTATCTTTACACAAGCAGCATCAGAAACGTGTGCGACGCTGCTGGTATAAACATAACATCAGCTCCGGTGATCGTGTCGGACGCGTGCAGTGTACATAGTCTAAGCATTGTTATCAGGGAAAGTCTCTTATAATTGAGAGCGGCTACGTATGAAGTGTTTCTTGGAGTTTATAGTATATTGAAGAATGATCATATGACTTTTTACATATGCCATGTGACCTGTAAATGCAGTTTTGCGAAATATTCTTTTTTCGAATAGCCTGAAAAACCACCTCATGCGAGCGTAAAAACTTCTTTGCGATATATGGGAGTTTTCATGTAATTGACACGTTTCCATTAGGCGTATTTTCAATTCGCAATTTAAATTTGCGCATCTTGAAGGGTAATGGAAACGCAGCTACTGACGCAAATCAAAGAACAAAAGAAAAAAATAAATCATCACTCAACTGCTCTAGTCGCTGACTAACTTTTGTAACTTGAATAAAGATGAATCTGTATATTTTATTCATATACAATTTATAGTTTGTAGTTTATTTAAGATTGTTTTAAAATCACTTAAATTAAAAGTTGTTATACATTTCCTAAAAGCCTAAAAATAAGAAATAATAGCTGTAATTCAATTACACTGTAATGCTGAATGGCTACAATTAATAGATAAAATTGAGGAAAAAATGCATTTAATACAGACAAATTAAAAACATTGTAAATATATTTAGTCATTGTAGTAGTAATAATTGCCTATTTTTGCGTTTAAGCGTTTCATGGCCGGTAAAAAATATTTTTGGCCGGTAAATTTTATCACATCTCCAGCCATTGGCAGGTTTGGCAAAAAGTTAGTTTTAGGCCCTGGTTACAGGTGTTACATTATCAAGATTTTGGTCCAAAAAGGTCCAATGTATGTTGTCAGAAGTATAGTGATGTACAATTACTCTGTTGCTCACACAGAAGTCACTCTCAAACCAAGTATTTTTCTGTTTGTTACACAGTGCATTAAGTTGTAAAATTTGCATAGGAAAATCTTACGTCCTCACATGAATTTCTGATATCTTTTTCTGATATCTCTGATATCGTTTTCTGATATTTTTTGCTATCGAAATTATTTTATCTGCAAATTTTTGAATTTTTGAGTGTGTCTGCAAAATGTAGTAGACAGAATATAAGGGCTGTCAAGTGATTGAAATTTGTATTCATATGGAAAATATATTTTTATTATTAAATGATACTATAAATAAGAAACAAAAAGACCAGTAGGTGGTGGTAAATGTTTTAAAGATTAAGTAATTGAGTCATGTATTCATTCATTTGTTTAAAGGGGTAATTCTTTAAAGAATTAAGTAAATTCCTCTCTGTTGAATCACTGGTTCAACTGATTCGTTCAGAACACAGATTTATTCAATACCAAAGCATCGCTTTGTGTTGCTCAGAGATCCACCACCGTTCTACTGTGGCTTTAATGTATTTGTTGGCAAAAATCTGCAAAAACAGAAAATATTGTGTTTAAAATATAACACAATACTAACTTCTTATTTATTGAACTGTTATGTAAAATCAGTATTACACTTTGCACTGGTGCTTTTCGGTACAAAAACAGCACTTGTGTGATATTGCACTCATTGTTTGTGTGATATTGTTTAATTATATCATATGATATAAATATGAAACTAGAGGTGCAGTATTTTGGCCCCAATATCTTGACTTTTAAGGGCTTATAACTGCATTCTATAAGCTACATCACCCAGTGAGTTGCTGCCCTGCATCATCTTTCGCCAACTAAGGGAGCAACCAACATCAAAGAGATCAGGCATCCATAGAGCTTAAAATAAATAGTGATATTGTACTTTTACCCCTCCCCCAATCATTTCTGTTCTGTTATGAACGAGAAACAAAGACCGAATGTAAAACAGACCAGACACAAACTGCCCAAATTGACAAGAAAAGAGGCATTGTTGCTGTTGACCTCTTCTATTCCTCTACTGCATACACAAGACAAGGAGTGACCCATATTTAATAAATGGGTGGTTTTTCAGTGAGCATCTTGTTAGGCGATGCTTTGAGGTCATTCATGACCACTCACTCACGCTTGAGCGGTTGGCATCTTGTCTAGGCGAGCCATTTGATTGGCTGATAAGAATGGAGATTTTTGAGTCCCATTAGTTTTACTGACTGGCTCAAGATCAGGTCAGGGGAGGAGGGGAGTGTGCGTTTGAAATACCTTCAAACACACGTATATACACACTTACTCGGTCCTGCTGTTGCTTCTGGTACTCTCTCCCATACATCAGCTTTGAAGTTTTGATATTGGTCTTTGAAGCCTACCTTTCCACAGAGGCTTGTATGAACCAACCAGTATTTCGGTGAGTTCTGACTCTGTATCTAGTTTACTTTCTTCTCTCTTGGTTGGAACTTACTTTAGTATAAACTTTCTAATCCTCACATGTCTTTAAATTATCATGAGCAACTTTGCTGAGCGTTTATTAATTATAATACCATTCAAAAGTTTGGAGTCGGGAGGATTTTTAAAAAAAAAATGTTTAAAAGAAGTCTCATAAGCTCAACAAAGCTTCATGTATTTGATCAAAAATACAGTAATACACTGCAATGTTGTGAAATATTATTACAGTTTTAAAAAGCTGTTTTCTATTTTAAAAATCTAATATATTCCTTCAATGGTAAAGATGTCACATGATCCTGCAGAAATCATTCTAATATGCTGATTTAATCTCAAGAAACATTTCTTATTTTTATAAATGTTGAAAATAGTTGTGCAGCTTAATTTATAAAATTAATAAAGTACAGTGTGTTCCTTTTGTAACAGTGTATAAGTCTTTACTGTCAGTTTGATTAATTTAATGACTCCTTGCTAAATAAAAGTGTGTAAAATAAAACTTTGAATGGTAGTGTTTATACAGCAGGAAGGATATTGCTCTAACATAGCAGCATGTTTGGAAAAGTGAGGATAGTTATGTATATTAAAGAGGAATTCGCTCTGTGGTTTGTGTGTAAAATGCTTTCAAGTTTGCTTGTGTTTGCAGAAGTTGGTTCCTGTTACAGCTGCAGGGAACTAATAGTCATAACACATTCCAAAACACAACCATCTTTTTTATATCTCACTTTGCTTTCCATGGGATTTTACACATCAGATTGCATAGTTCAGTCCATCAATCTTTGCAGTGCAAGTGTTTCCTTGAGTAAGTTGAGGTCTAAGGCTAACAGAAGGATTGTTTCTCGGTGTATCTCATTAGTGTAGCGATTTGAAAGCCATCTGGTCAAGCATCATTCCTGGAATAGAACGGTCTCAATTCGGCGTGATAAATAAAATGCCAACACATATTTAAAAATTGTGCATGTGGTGGTACACAGTGCTAGGCTGTAGATTTGCTGCAGTCTCAACCTTATTTTAGTGGAGGTTTAGGATTTCAACTGTGCGCTCTGTTCGGCTCTGTCCCAGCATGTGAAGAGGGCTCTACTCAACGAGGCTAAACTTGGGGCTTGGGGCTATTGTTGACTCCGGAGGTATGCCATTGTCTTAGACAGCCCGCCATTGCTAGGCAACCCCAAGTCTAAGAGTGCGGCATCCCAGTTAAGAAAAAGAGGGATCAACCCCCCCTCAAACACCGTCGCACACACAGACCCTATTACTGAGGACCTCTCATAGAATAAATGTTTTATATACTAAGATAGCATTCACTATTAACTTACACTTAACCTAACCCTAGCAGTAATTCCGTTGACATTTTTAGATTTAAAACGAAACATGATTTGGCCGATTTAAGACTACCTAAATGTGCTCACAAGGGAGTATTTGACATTTGAGGACATTTTTAAATATTCGTCTCTCACTATTATAGCCAAACCAGTGCACACTTACTGAACAGTAAAGGATGAAGACATAAATGAGTGGAGGATAGTGTTTTAGTATGTGTGTTTTTGAGTATAAAGTGGGAGGGGTTAAAAAGAATGTTTTGGGGGATTAAAATGTCTACAAGAATGGGGTGGGGTCTTGTGAGGGGAGTCCTTGGAATGAATGTAATGGTAATCATTCTGTTTACAAGAGCCCTAGGGAACATTTCTGACAAAGAGGGAGAGATTTCATTAATTGATTTCAGTGTCTCTTAGTGCTGTTGCTAACTTTAAAACTAGCCTGTGTCTGTCTACTCAGATTTTGAGGAGCAGTTGTATGATAACAGAGTGACAGGACAGACATTCAGACACCCTTCGTCTCAGAGCTCGGAGGACACGTCAACCACTCTCAGCCGATCCCCTTCCTCACTTAACAACAAGAAGACGGAGTTCGTCTTTGTGGTAACTACTTGTATGCTGTCTTATTAGCTCTCACGCTGATGAAACTAGTATCTTTGGCTTTTATTAAGCAGTTTGAAGTCATTGGATTCTGCCACCAACAAACTCATTTGTTTTCAGTAAAGCATTAATGTTTTTAAAAAACGTTTGCAAATCTAATTAGATGTGGTTTGTCCCCTGAGTGAAAACAGCTACAGGCTTCTCTGTGTTGGTGGTTTTGAGCATGCAAACAAGCAGTTATTTAAACATCCTGCCAAGTCATCTGCTAAAAAAGATAAAAACTCAATTCAGAGTTTATATATAAAGAATATTAGTTATTATTTACCAGTTCTGCTCTACAAGCAGATATAGAATGAACCTCAAAATATTTAGAAATGACATTTTTGAATGAATACAATAATACAAATTATATTGTTTTATATTCACCCCCTCATTTTCTTTCTCTCTCTTTAGCCTGCAAATAAGCAGGTGTGTGAGGATGAGACCACAACATTAGGGGTCCGGGCGCAGGACCCGACCCCGTGTGGTTCAGAGAAGTCACTTCTAGGCTGGAATGCATCACTGAGTCCACCTGTTGCAGAGAAACCTCGTTGGTACCTGGGCCGACATACTCCAGCTCACCTTGTACCCATTGAGATCACAGGTTGGCATACTGTAGTGTTGCGTATATCTGTATAAGTCTTTTTAGAGTCCAACAAGTTTGGAGGTGTCGTTGAAGTGTTATGTGTCAACAGTTTAGCTGTTGTTTTTAGGAAATGAGTCTATATCAAGTGGTGAGAATGTTTTGCTCTGTACAGCACAGACTGAATAAAAGTTTCTTCTTACTAAGATATGTAAACTGAATGGTCCTAGGTTACTTAAAATAGTGTTTGATGTTTTTGATCTTGCAAATTAAATCACATTCATCATCATCATCATCACCACCACCACAAACAACCCCGGTTCTCAGTTCTTGCGCTCTCTTTCCAAAGAGTTGGCAAATCAGATAAGATTTCTCACATTCACTATTTATAAATGTACTTGGAGGATTAGTTCACTCCTGAATGAAAATTTCCTGATAATTTACTCACCCCCATGTCATCCAAGTTGTTCATGTCTTTCTTTCTTCAGTCGGAAATAAATGAAGGTTATTGAGGAAAACATTCCAGGATTTTTCTCCATATAGTGGACTTCAATCGAGATCAACGGGTTTCATTTTCTAAAAAAAACAAACAAAAATTGATAAACTTTTTAACCACAAATTCTTATCCTGCTCTGCAATTCGCATCTACAACTCCCCGCATTACGGAATCACATTGGAAAGATCACACTTGGTTAGATATTTGTTGTGTACTTTGGTTCAAATAGGTAGGGTAGGGCGAAAAACTCCATCTTATTTTCTCCTCCAACATTCAAATTGTCAGACATCGTTGTTTTACCTTTTTTGTAAAGGGCGTTTCACTTTCTTTGCATCTTTGCTTTGTAAACATGGGGTTGGTACTTCCACCTAGTGTGATCAGTTGTGATCTTTCCAATGTAACTACATAATGCGTGAAGTCGTGGATGCAGAGCTAGTGCTAGACGAGCATTTGTGGTTAAAAAGTATAGAAATGCTTATTTTTTTATTAGAAAATAATCAGTCGTTTCACTAGATAAGGGCGTTATTCCTCAGCTGGGATCATGTAGAACCCTTCGAAGCTGCGTTGAAACTGCAGTTTGGACCTTCAACCTGTTGGGCACCATTGAAGTCCACTATATGGAGAAAAATCCTGTAATGTTTTCCTCAGAAACCTTAATTTCTTTTCGATTGAAGAAAGAAAGACATGAACATCTTGGATGGCATATGGGTGAGTAAATGACCAGGAAATTTTAATTCTGGAGTGGACTAATCCTTTAAAATATTAAAGCATTTCTTCCTCTCTCTAGCTGTCACCCTGTTTTTTTTTTAAAAGCAAGACATCACTTCCCTCTCTGTCTCAGCTTTCCCACACCCATCTCTCTAAATTGTCCCCTTGACTACCTTCCTGCTTCCCTCTGTGTCCTGGACATAGTAAAGAGGTGGCTGGATCTGTAAACACAGATAATGCTGTGCTTAGGCAGCCTGGAGTCTGATTCCCAAAGTGGTGCTGCTCTTCACCCGCTAAAGATAATGAACAGGTAGCTGTTGCCATGGCAACATGCAGCTCTCCCTCCTTCGCTTAGCTAGGAGGTGCAGAAAAAGCTGCATAGAGTGAGAGACAGACAGAGAGTGAGTGAGTGAGAGAGAGAGAACTGTAGCGGATGGGTGGGGGTAACAGGGCCAGAGGAAGAAAGATATTTTTTTCACCTCCTTTTTGTTGGTATTTTCATGAATGAAGCCAGCTCACATGTTGGGAGGTAATGAGGTTTCGTTGGGTGTTTTCGGAGAGCTGCTTTCTGAGAGACACAAGGGGTATCCATGTAAAGAACATAGTGAGAACTGTGCTTAATTAGCACATTATGTTCAGTTCTTTTCATCATTGTGGAATGGTGGACCATTTATCACAGCACTCCCTACTGCACCGGGTGTTTAAAATTATTAAACACCCAGTTCAATGCAGTTCTTGAATACACATCAGCATTATATTGTCTCACAGAAATGATAGAAAGTTACATAGGTCTGCCATTGGGTAGTGCTTAGTTGATATCCAGCTCTTGTTTTGATGTATTATCCAGTGTCCATTGTCTGATTTCATTTCTCCAGATCAATCAGGCACCATGATCAAGTCTCCAGCTAACCATCTATCTCATGTTGGCTATTGCTTTTATCCATAAAGATATTTTTTCCATAAATTACCTAAATGCTTTTCATTGCCTTTACTCAAGTCTGATTAGGCAGTCATGGCTAATGTTTTCAGCCTAATCGTAACATGTATATGATAATATACCTTTTATACAGCCATTTTAAGGTCATAAAAATAAACGTAATTTATCTGACTGAAGACTGTCAGTTAGCCTGACAGCTGGTATCTCATATCTTGCCTCAGGCCAGAGCTTTGATAAGCACTCCGCACAGCACAGAGAACTGCGGGCCGCCTTTAGAACTGATTCAGCGGTCAACCCAAAAACCGTTCGCCGCCCGAGGAGTGTGGTTGCAGGCCCTGATGTCACGCTGCACTGCCAAGGTGACTAACAGGAAGTTAGGCAAGTTACTGACAGGGTCACAGAGTGCAAAAGGAAATTAACAGGAAAAGGACAATGGGCACTGACCAATGATTTATACCTAGAGTAATTTGTAAGTCTAAAGTCTAATGTTTGTTTGAGCCACACATAGGCTTTGACAAACTGTCAAAGATTGTAATTTGTTTTAGTTAGCAATGTTCTGAATTACATCTTTTACAAAAAACTTATCTAAGGACTAACTTCTGTTTTAAACCCTGTTTTAAAAACCATTTTGTCTTTAGGTGACAGCAAAATTCTTGCTGTTGATCTAATACAAGGTGCCTGTTCCCCTGGATCCTCTCAACCCAGATCTTTGGAGCCAGCCACCGAGAACACAGGCCAACAGCATATTCCCCTTCGGAAGACCCAGAGTGACCTGGAGTACAGTGTCCCCCCATCCCCAAAGACCCCATCAGGCATGATGGATCATGCCACTCTGATGTGCCCAAGCCCCTCCTGGAATGGCCCAAAAGGTTCTACTTTCTCTCCTTCCTGGAATGACTCTTACAACTATGCCTTGGTTACCAGCCCTGCTTCCAAGCAACCAGTGTCTAAAACTGGAATGTTAACACCTGGAGGTGAAGGAGGTGGTCTAATCTGTCCATCCCAGACCAGTTCAGGCCTCTCCATGAGCTCAGGGTCACATTCCAGCTCTTTCACCTCCATCTCGGAGCCATGTGGACACCGGGTGTTTACTGTGTCCACACAGGGGGGTGGCATTCCTATAGGAAAACGGAATGATATTGAGGGGGCAGCTTCCACTGCAGGCACAGGAAATAACAAAAGTGACCAGGAAAAGAGATCATCCCGATCCAATGTCTTTAGGTTCCGTGAACGTTCACTTTCAACACCAACAGACTCTGGATCATTTTGTTCAGCAGATAATATATGCTCTCCAGGTGAGGCTGTCCCTGTCGTTCCAGAGGGTGAGAGCTACGCCCTGTTATATCCAAGCAACAGCTCAGAGGATAGCACGAGCACAGATAACGTTTCTGTGGCCACAGGTTCAGACTTTCTTCCGGATTCTTCCGGTCGACTGAGGTCACGCTCACGCAGTATCTCACTAAAGAAATCTAAGAAAAAACCACCACCTCCAGTACGTAGTGTATCCCTGATGAAGAATCTATCGGAGGTTGGAGGAATGGGCTCCTACCACAGTGAAGGACACTTCAGAGATGGCAGACCCAAAAGTCTCTTTATCCCTCGGGATATTCAAGATTCATTCCAGCCTGAGTTCCTAATTGTCAAGCCTGAGGACGACACAGATCAGGCCCACAGTAGCTTGGAGACATCTTCTGATATTTCTCAGCCTGCTGATAGGGAAACAGAGCTTGGGTTTCCTCCTCACTGGCAGCTCAATGAGTGGAAGTCCAACAATGATCCCTACCGCTCACTGTCAGGTTCAAGTACAGCCACAGGTACCACAGTGATTGAATGCATGAAGGTTCGGGGTAGCTCAGAATCCCTAAATTCGCCCTCAACCTCACGAGCCACATCTCCATCCCAGCTCTCAATTGAGGCTGAGACCAAGGTATCCCCCTTCAAGCCCCCATGTCTCATGTCCCCATCCAGTGGCTACTCAAGCCAGTCTGAAACTCCAACCCCAACTATATCAAACACCCTCATCACTGGACCTTCCCCAGTTGGCTGCAAGATGCGCCCAAAGATCCCAGAGCGTAAATCTTCCCTTCCAGCTTCTGCAAAGGATAAATCACGTTCACGTCTTTCATTTGAACTACCTGCGAACTCTCAACTGGATCTGTCCTCTGTCAAACCCAAGTCGAAAGCTAGCCGACGGCACTCTGACACATCTACAGCCAACAAACCAGGTAAACTGAGCCCTAGTCAGTCTTCACTGCCTATGGTGACAACAACAGACCTGCGAAACATCCGACTTCGTTCAGTAAGCCGTTCAGAACTTGAGGACAGTCCTGATGGCTCTTCTGACATTATAGAGGAAGAACAAAGTCGAGATCTCAGCCCTCCTATTACTCCCTCTAACACAAAACAGTCAAAGCCACCAGTTGCAATGAAACCCCCTCTGCCTAAACGACCCATGAACTTGATGCTTAAATCTCCCTCATCCTCCCCTCTGGCACCTGAATCTCCTCCATCTTCCCCTGTAGATCGACCCATGCCTGTGGGCAACATCTATATGGTTGTAAGAAAGCCCAAACCGAAGAGACCAGCTCAGGCATCACTCAGCACACCTGCAATAGCCCCACAAGAGCCACTCTACAGTCATGTACCTCCTCTCCCTGAGTTTGATCTGGAGCATGGGATTCCTATTGAAGAAGATCTTCCATCCCCAAGTAGCCCAGAGAGAGAGGACAAAAGTAAGACCCTTCCAAGTAGAATGACATTGTCCTGTTTAGCGGAATTAGACAAAAGGAAGCCCAAGGTACCTCCTCCAGTGCCAAAAAAACCCAATGTCCTCCTTCTGCCTTCTCCAAGCACCCAGACCAATGGCGGGGCAGAAAAGCAAACTCTACTTTCCGAGAGCATCTCCCACTCACCTACAGGTCCACTGATATCTGACATTGAAGGAGATTTGCTTAAAGATGAAGATCAAGATGATCCTGCAAAGGATCATGGAAACCATAAAAATTCAGAAAGTTATGAGACCTTTGGAAATCAAGAGATTGACCTGGTAGCTGAAGAGAACAGTTCAAAAGATTCAGATTCTTATCAAATTATGGACAGAGAAACACCTCCAGCAGAGACAGTTACAGGTTAAACATTTGTTTACATTTTCAGTTAAGATGTCCTTCTAGGTACTGTGACTTCAGGGTTTAATTTATATTGTTTTATTCTTCTTCACAGAAACTTATGCAGAAACAGAAATACTGGAAGAGAGCAACTCTGCAGTTGACAAGACCGAACTACACATTACAGAGGAAACAGACGATGATGTTTTTGTCCACACACCCACAACTCACACCACTGAGGACCTCTTTACCATCATACACAGGTAAAGTTTGTAGTTTAACATTCACACTCATTCATTTAGCTATTTCTCTCTGACCAAAATTACTTTGGTTTAATTTGGCATAATGAATACATATGCAGATATGGTCTGGTACTGGATAACAGGGACTATGTCTTCTTGCGCAGAGATCACCAATTAGCCGCTTAATTTCCCGTGTCCTAATGAAAAAACCATCAATATCACGTGTAAATTCATTGATGAGAATTATCTTTCTTATTCAATGAATTAATTCCTGACCATTATTTAAAAATCTGTCTGTGATGATTCAAGGCAGGGGGAGGCAAGTTCGGTCCAAGAGAGCCGTTGTCCTGGAGAGTTTAGCTCCAACCCTAATCAAACACACCTGAATAAGCTAATAAATGTCTTCAGGTTTACTAATGTTCTAGTGTGTACTAATGGCACACTTCATGTGCACTTTTGGTCTCAAAGACTTACAATGGCCGCTGCTTGCACGTGTCCGTTAAGTCCACAAGACTGTAGGATGTCCCATTTATCATTTAGCTTTCAGAGGGGTGCTCACAAGCACGGTATGCACCCTTGATGTACACTTCTGCTAAGCCTGCAAGCCTGCAAGCTATGTAGCCGACTTCTACCCAGCAGTCAAAGCGGCATTACATTACATGACTCTGAGGAAGACTGTGAGAGTTTAGGGTGCCATTTGGAACAGGGCCTAAGGCTATAGCCAGGTGAGTTTTTTTTCAGGGTTGGAGCTAAACTCTGCAGGACAGCAGCTTTCTAGGACCGAACCTGCCTACCTTGTCTCAAGGTAACAGAAATAGGAAATTGATTAACTAGTCAGCCATCATAAACTCTTGTGTCTAATCCTGGAGGGCTACAACTTTGTGGTTTAGTTCAAAACAATAACTTTTTAGGTGTCTTAATTAGGGTTGGAGCTAAACTCTGCAAGTTCAGATTTGAGGAACCCTTGGTGTAAACTGTTACACAACATTTGCATTCTGCCTTTCCTAGGTCAAAGAGGAAAGTTCTTGGTCGCAAGGAACCAACGGATTCTTTTGGAAGCAGGCAGTGTCTGGTCTCACCTGTGAAAAGCAGCAGCACAGACCTCCGAACTCTGGGTCTCGGGACCACTCCTAGGTCAAGCTCACGAAACGAGAACTTTATGGCTCTTCTCCAGAAGAGAAGCAGCAAAGCCAGCAGCGGGACCCGAGTTTCTGCCATGGAGTTGCTGAAGAGCACAAACCCCTTGGCACGACGAGTCACCGAGTTCTCTCAGTCACAGCCAGATGGGAGTGCAACAAACACAACAAAACCAGCTCCACAGGACCAGTGATTCCACTTGTAGACAACCACATGCTGGATATCAATATGGCTGGTTTTCCGTTACACTCCACTGCCCATCTAAACGGTTTAATTTGCAAAGACCTCATGCTGAAGGAAATTAAGTGGGTTTGAGTTGTTGCTTTCAGACAAGGGGATCACACTAAGATTGTTGTGGAGTATAGTCAGTATTAAAGGAAACTGAGCCCACCACTGATACAAAATTCCGACATCGAAATCTGCTATTCTGGAAATATGAATGCGATGATGAAACTCTTGAATGGGAACTGACATCAAGAAATATTTTCAGACTGTTCCCTATTTTAGGAGCCCAGCCTATATTTGTGGCCAAAGCCTGCTCTGCCCATTTCAGTGGTGGACTAGAAAGTGTCTTAGTAGGATAATTGTGTTTTAATAGACTGCACAAACTCGCACAGAGAGAGGAGTGTATGACACGAGTCGGAAACATTCCACAAAGGTTATAAGCAAGGTCTGGTACCCCTAAAATGAAGCACTTTCACCAGTACAGGAACTAGTTTACAAGACAAAAAGCTATATTTGTTATTTTCCATTGTTTTGTTTTTTTTGTTTTATTTTTTCAAAAAAATATGAAAGGCCATATAAATGTCTTCTTGAGTTTATTTAATCTGTAAAAAAAAAAAAAAACTATGTATACGATATATATATAAAAGAAAATGTAACTGCTTGATCAAAGACACAACGAACACAAAGCTGTCTATATCTGTGACCATTCTTGGGAAACTGCCTATTATTTTACAAACTCACAGCACACAAGGGATTGAAGTGGTCATATTGAACCATCATCATGCAATACACCTGAACCCACATCTAGAGATCTTCCCACACTGCCAGAAGTGTAAACAGACAGCATATAGCTCATGCACAACGTACAACAAATCAAAATTGTCGTATACAAAACACAAGTTTGAAAAAAAAATTTGTGGAGGGTACAACATGAGGGAATAGCACAGAAAGTGTTAGTCCAAGGGGAGGACACTAGACTACAGAAGAGGGTCCTGTAAGTGGGTCATTGGTTTGGTTCTGGCTGTCCATTGTGTCAAATCTCTCAGCGGTTTCTTTGCAACTCAGGAAACCCATCAAGGCTACCGGTCCAAGTGTATAATTTCTTCACAGAGATTTCACTTGACAACATACAAAGTATCAGGCAGGAGATTTACTGAGGCCTATGAATGGTAAAAGAAGGCTGAATTCATATATCTCTCATACTTTTTTCAAAAACAAATCAGACAGCACTTATGACCATAAGTCCAGATCATCTCGCAAGACATAGGATCATTTAAATCCAAGCGCAAAGCTTCTCACTTTATGTCCATTTCAGACTATGCATCAAAAATAAATCAGACTTGTCCGCCTGTCAGCTCTGGCAGTGAACGCCTGTGAATGTTAGGAAAGGGTGAGGCAGAGCTCAACAGTGTTATGTTTAGATTGACATTTTGACCAAAAAGAACATAGTAGAAAATACTTTTTAATGGTTGCCCACCATGTAACTGCAAGACCGGATTGTAGATCGACGTTTGAATGCACAAAGACTTTGCAGACTTTGATCAAATGTGGTAATTCACTCAAGGACTTGAGCAGGTCATCTGTGGTAAATTAACCGTCATCCAGCATGAAGGGAATTTTGGAGACTACTGCAGACGGAGGGTCTACAGCAGACAGCCGGAGAGACTGCTTCTTCTTACCATTCCGTATGAAGCTCCCCTTCCTCATATGACTGTTCTTCTGGCTCCCAATCAGACAATGGACAGAAACCTGGTGCTATTGAGCCGGAGCACCCTCAGCAGTCCAGGAGAGGAAGTGCTTGGCAAAAATCTGTTCTAAGTCTGGAACAAGATCGACACAGATCTTGTCTTGATGTTCATCTTCTCAGACTAGTCGTTCAGGTATTCCGACAATATGAAAAGCATAACGTGAAAAAAGAGACAGAATACCACCACATTAAAATAGTGTGTGACACTTGTTTTAAATATTTAGTGAATGAAAAAAAAAAGTCTGACAACCAGTGTTTATTTGCCTTGTACTCTGGCGTGAAGCCTCTGTGTTTTTAAATGCCTTGGTATTGCACTTCCGTAGAAGTATGCAGAGTTTCTTTTACTCTTTTTAGGATTTACTACTATAATATTTATCACTACTCTTGTGTACTCTGTGCTTAACCCTATCAATGTCAACAGTACTCTCACAGGTACAAGTAAAAGAGAGAGGGGGGACAGTGGAAAGAGATGGTATTACATGGGCAAAACAAAATAGAACTCAAGAAATGTACCTTAGTGGACTGTTAGAAGCCCTGTGTATCGGTAATGTAAATCCCAGAGAGGAAAGACGAGTATCCTTTGAAGAGACATATACATTATAATCACATTAGTAGTGTTTGACAAACTGACCCGAAAAAACAGTTCCTTTCGCGCCGTTTTCTCTTTCCTCACACAGCCGATAGCGATTCATTCTGAGTCCCTTTTCGGTACGCAGAAGAGAGTCGAATGTGCCAACTAGGGGAGAAAAAAAGGGAGTCCGGAACAACTTTGTTAACAACCATCTGGTTGCTGTCAAGCTTAACCAACGACTTTTAATCAGTTCTTGATATCACAAGTTGACAACTCCCCGCATTACACACACGACTACAGTTTTTGTTGCATTTTCACATGCAAGATAAGACTGAGTTTAGTAATCCAGCACAAAGGTCCTTTGACAGATTGCCAGAATGGAAAAAGCTTTAAAAATTTCAGATTGCCCGTGTTCATTGGGAATAAAAGAAAGACAGGGTGGGAAGGCAAGATAATAATGAGAATTATATTTTTGTTATTTTTTCCTCGGAAAGACATATTTTAAAATTTGCATATTATAGACCTCACCCTCCAGCAGAAATGAGGGTCGCCGTGAGATCTCTAATCAGCTGAAGTATGTCTTGCCTATGTGGTAAAAGGTATATCATTAAAATAAATTATTTTTCTTGCATAACAGTCCTTTGCAGTTGTGGTGTTGTTTTTTCAATACTTCAGTTTCTGCACTTACATCTAAATTTGAGATTTTTTTGTTTATGAGCTTCTCTGCAGGATTTCCTCTCCAAACCGAGACCACACAAAACAGTAATTCCACAACAAACTTACGTAATCGCTTCCATTAAGACTCTTGAGCAATATTGCCCCCTTGTGGGATTATTTTTACCCTCCATTTCTGCTGCTTGTGAAACTTCTGCAGCGCTCACCTAAATAGCAAACACAACCACCGCAGCACTTTCATAAACACCTTTTTCGTTGTGTACTGGAAAATGTTTCTGATCCGAGGCCATCGTGTGCAGTAACAAAAGATCACTGAGGTAATTCTTTTTATTCAAATGTTGAATAGCCTAGTACTGCCGTTCAAACTTGGGGTTTACGAAGATGTGATGTAATGTTTTTGAAAGAAGCTCACCAAGGCTGCATTTATTTGATGAAAAATAAAAAGAGTATTCTTTTGCAAGTTTTCATTGCCAAGCTGACTCTTCAGCATCATTACTCCAGTCTTCAGTGTCACATGATCTTTCAGAAATCATTCTAATATGCTGATTTGGTGCTCAAGAAACATTTCTTATTATTAACAATGTTGAAAATGGTTGAAAGTGCTACGTACTTAATATTTTTGTGGAAACAGAGATACAGTTTTTCATGATTCCTAGATTCATTGAAATAGAAATGTTTGTATTAATGTAAAAGTCATTAATGTCGCGTTTAGTCAATTTAATGCATGCTTTCAGAATCCATTAAAAAAAAAAAAAACTTACTGACCATACAGTATATATACTACCAGATAAACGTTTTAGAACAGTAAGATTTTTAATGTTTTTTTTTAAAAAGAAGTCTCTTCTGCTCAGCAATCCTGCATTTATTTGACCCAAAGTACAGCAAAACAGTAAAGTTTTTGTTTTTATTTGAATATATATTAAAATGTAATTTATTCCTGTGATTTCACAGCTGAATTTTTAGCATCATTACTCCAGTCACATGATCCTTCAGAAATCATCTGAATATTCTGATTTACTGCTCAAAAACATATATTATTATTATTATTATTATTATTATTATTATTATGTTGAAAACAGCTGAGTAAAAGTTTTCTTTGATGAATAGAAAGTTCAGAAGAACAGCATTTATCTGAAATAGAAATCTTTTGTAATATTATAAATGTCTTTATCATCACTTTTAATCAATTTAAAGCATCCTTGCTAAATAAAAGTATTAATTTCTATAATTTATTTTAAAAAATAATACAGTTATACTGACTCCAAGCTTTTAGTGTATAATGTTGCAAAAGCTTTTTATTTCAGATCAGTGCTGATCTTTGGATCTTTCTGTATAAGTATACTCAACTGTTTTAAATACTGATAGTCATAATAAATAAATTATTACAATAATAAAAAAATGTTTCTTGAACAGCAAATCAGCATATTAGAATGATTTCTGAAGGATCTTGTCGTGTGACACTGAAGACTGGAGTAATGATGCTAAAAATTTAGCTTTGATCACAGGAATAAATTACATTTCAAAATATATTCAAATAGAAAACAGTTATTAAAAATAGTAAAAATATTTTACTGCAATTTTGGCTTGGTGAGCAGAAGAGACTTAAACACATAAAAAACATAAATCTTTTTGACTTTTGACTGACAGTGTATTTTTGAGATTAACTACTTGGGATATTCAGATGTGTTTAGATGTGATTAAAAATTGTTTATAGTAGTAACCGAATAATTTAAAGAATAATATTTGGGATAAAAAAAGCCTATTTGTTGAAGAAAACATCTTTTATTACAACGATTGTCTTTAAGAAAGCATTTTTTGTATTGCATTTGGCTAGTCTGTACAGAGGCAAAAGTTATAGGCCATTCATGAGCATGGATTCAGTGTCTTCACACAAGACTTTAAGCATGAATCTTGCAACTGATTTGACAGTACAGTAATATGAATTTTTGTAAAATGTAATTTTTGAATTATGAATTGTACACCATCAACAATTCAAATATGTGGGCAAGTCAGCATAGTGTTTGTTCTAGTATTTTAGTCAGATCAAAAATGTCACGGAGCAAAGTTCAGTTATCATACTGCAATTACTACCAAGATAAAAGCTATTCATGCTTGCGCCGACTTGAACCTTCAGACCTTTGTTTTATGGCATGCGCAGTTAAGGAGGTGGGAATGGGAGGATAAGTGAGACCTGATCCCAGCCACCGGCACAGCCCATACTAATGCACTCCCAGTCCTTCCTGGTGCTGCATCACAGAGAAAGCTGTGAGCTTGTCAAACTCTGAGCTGCCAGTGGCACATTTCCTGTTGTTGACAGGCGAAGAGCACAGCGGAGGCTGCGTGTAGGGACTCGCATTTTATCAGCTGGAGTGCACACAGACACACTCAGAGAGCACCCTTTCACAGGAAGAGCTGCTATCACTTCTCAGATACACAGACGCAGAGGAAGCACTGACACTGAACCTCTTACCAACGGCCCATAAACAGGAGCTGCTCCACAGATGGACTGACTCTCTCCATCAAGAGTTTCACTAATGAAAACAAGTGGAATCTGCTTTGTTCTTTTTGTCTGCTTTCACCTGATCTGAGTCTCCCCCCAGGAAGTGTTATGGTTTTGTTCTACATGGGATCGGATAAAACCTCATCTACAGTCATGCAGCCTGAGGAGCCTGTTCGCCAGGACATGCAGTTCTACTATGTGGTGAGTAGGGGAATTACCTACAGTTGTATGCAAATGTGTCAGCAGGCTCAAGCTGTATGATGCCCTACACGTAATGCTTCACGCTTAAAAAGCATTGTAAGAAGTGGGAACTAAAGTTACTTTGATGCTGTCAGTGCACAGTGTTTATATATGTTGTAAGCAAGCTACATAAGGGTTGCTCCACTGAAATATTCATTTCTCTCTCTTTGCTTTTCTAAAGATATGGCAGTAAATATTAATTATTAAAGCATCAGCATAAACCAGTATTAATATCACTCCTTTTAGGGGCAGCAGTATTGGTAAACATGCTATAAAGTAGGCTGTATACTACTGCACTTTGATCCTCGGGTTGATTTCCAGGAACAAACTTTGTTGTACTAGAACTAAAGGTTTTTCAAATGTAAGTAAATAAATATATAAATAAAATCAAAAGTTAGCCTCTCCAGTTTGCCTGCTGATGATAAACGTGGTTGGCGATGCAAAGATCACAGGTTCACTTCAGGATGTGGATGCCAAAGAAAGTCCTGACGCTGTTGTGCTCATCATTTAACCCCAAACTGCTTCACAAGATCTGTCCCTGCAATTCACACATACGGTTTCGGCTAAATTACACGTAATGAAGTTTAAGAAGGATGATCAATTCAGAATGAAGGCTTTGTTTCTAAAGGTTGATTTAATAGGTTCTTCACCCGTTGGGTCAAGCTAACCGAACAGCGCAAATTTAATTAAACTCATTGGACGTCACATGAACTAATGAGCCAATATAGACAACACACTTACTGAAATCTCAGGATTTGCGTCAGCTGATCCGATCATTTCGTTGCTCGTGTTGGTAAAAGCCTAAGTAGAAATAGATTAGGAAGTTGCTTTCATGCTTCAAAACAGCGTGCTGTGGAAAAGTACGAAGATTTGATGGATTGGCCAACATCTTGGACAGTGTGCAATATAATGAAGACCATATGCTGTAAGTGTGGGGGAAGGGGTCCCCTTCTATTTCATCCCGCTGTCAGCTGTTTGCAGATAGCCATCAGCATTCGTTCACAGAAATAGGACAGGTGCAAAACCAGCATTACATTAGACATCTGCGCTAGTTTATGCACTGTGCCCCACAGCATTTCTCATGACTTTCTTTTAAAATTCACGTTATGGCATTGCATTGTAAAGAGTTTTTAGTGCCTGTTCATTAGCTTGTTTAAAGACAATGCTTTCACATACTTAAAAGCTTGTAGGTAATGATTATAGAGTCATTCTCTGGTGCTGCACACATTCTTGCAGTGTTAGTCAAGGTAAACAAATCTACCACTAATGTCAGTACTTGATCAATGAGCGGCTTCTCATCTCCACAAAATGCTTTATAGATGTGTCAAACTTAATTATGGTATGGTATTGGTATGGTAATGCTGGAAAAGTCGTTTTGCCAACAGACTGTGTGGGAAAAAAACGTCAAGTATGTGCTGGAACATTGGAAAACTCTGCATTGGGGTGTTGGAAGGATTGGAGGCAGGCGGATGAGGATTAGATTGTCTCCATGTGTCCTGATTTATAGTTTGAACCAATAAAACTAGCACAAAAACACAACACCACACAAGGTAACAATTTCTAGCGTTAAACAGCAGGACTCTACCTGGGTTACATTAGAAGGTTTAGTTTAACAGATACAAGAGAGGTCCATTGATGAAAGAGGATGTGTTTTGTCTTAAAAAAGAAGTTCACTTCCAGAACAAAAGTTTACAGATAATTTTCTCAACCTCTTGTCATCCAAGATGTCTTCCTTTCTTCAGTCATAGTGAAATTGTGTTTCTTGAGGAAAACATTTCAGGATTTTTCTCCATATAGTGGACTTCTATGGTGCCCATGAGTTTGAACTTCCAAGATGCAGTTTAAATGCAGCTTCAAAGAGCCCTACACGATCCCAGCCATAGAAGAAGGGTCTTATCTAGCAAAACGATTGGTTATTTTCTAAAAAAATTTACAATTTATATACTTTTTAACCTCAAATGCTCGTCTTGTGTAGCTCTGCGTTGCGCATGCGAACTCTGTGTAATCCGGGTCAGTACGGTTTAGGGTAGGTCAAAAACTCCCATCTCACTTTCTCCTCCAATTTCAAAATTGTCCCACATCACTGCAGAAGTACTGACCGAGTGTTTACAAAGTGAAAGTGCAAAGAAGTCCTTTACAAAAGCGATGTAGGACGATTTTGAAGTTGGAGGAGAAAATGAGATGGGAGTTTTTCGACATACCCTAACTGTATTGACCCACATTACACAGAGTACGCATATGCGTAAGCTGCATTGAAACTGCATCTTGGAAGTTCAAACTCGAGGCACCACTGAAGTGGAGAGAAATCCTGAAATGTTTTCCTCAAAAAACATAATTTCTTTACGGCTGAAGAAAGAAAGACATGAACATCTTGGATGACAAGTAAGTAAATTATCTATACATTTTTTGTTCTGGAAGTGAACTCAAGGGTTAATGCAAGGGTTTTAGGGAAACATGAGGGGGAAAATTCATTTGTTCTCTGTTTTTTTTGTTTTGTTTTCCTTGTTGTTTTATTAGATTGGCTATGCCTGCTTATCAATTTCACATCATTGTCATTAAGGCTTATGGTAAGCCACAAAAAAAGAGGATAAATATTAACAAAGACATGAGCGTGAGTTATACAGACAAAGAGAGAATAGGCCTTATCTTTTATTTCCTGGTGTCACAGCTTTGCAGTGTAATGTAATTATGTACTGATATGGAACTTGCAGCTCAGTATGTTGATTCGGTAGCCGCTCTGATAGATCTGGTGATTTTGTTCAGTGAAGGATTCATCAGACTGATTCAAACTGATAACTGAGATGGTGGCCAAACATCTAATGGTGTTTTGCACTCTTGAACGCTAGTGCAAGAAGGAGATGCCATGAAGTTCTAAACAAACCCGTTCATGAAAGGCCAATGCAGTGGTCACTTCAAGGAATTAATTTTAACATTCATGATCATGAAAATTCAGAGTAGCAGGTCCTGGAAGGTTTTAAAAGTTAAAGGTGACATTACATGTAAATCTGACTTTTTCAATGTGTAAGTGCTGTAAACGGGTCCCTGGTGCATTTACCAACCCGGAAAATGTGAAAAAGGACAACCCTGTAACCCGGTTTTGGTAAATCTTTCTCTGCAAGCATGTAAAAAAGGAGCCACTCAGATTTCGCTCCCCCGTTACGTGAGAAAGGATCTTATTATAATATTAACGCCCTTTAATCTGCACGTTTCCACCCATCGCCATTCTGTTTTCACAAGTGACAATGGTGTACCAAGTTCGAGCAAAGCATGCTAACTGTTCTGTCGTTGGCTCTAAATAGAGTCCCAGACTCAAAGCATTGAATTTATTGATTTATCTACTGTATATTACGCTGCTGCCACACAGATCTAACATAAACATGCGATTTCTTTCCCAGCTGTTTACCATCAAATACACAACTGACTGTTTTTGTAACTCCTGTGTGTTTTTAACATCAACTTGTGTGTATATGACAGTTTAAGCGCAAGAAGATATGAAAAAGAACTCAGTTTAGTACTCACATGCTGTGTGACAGCCACTTTCTACATGCGTACTTCGGATGTGTGTGCTCAGAAAACCGTATATTGCAAGTTTAAACTAATATGGCTTTAAAATGCATGATTTCAGTGTGATAGACGTGATAATCAAAACCGAACAGATGTTTTTTTATGAGAACATCTGAGTTATGAGCTGTAAAGGCACAGGCCTATTCTAGAAAAGTGGGCGGGGAGCAAAAGCTCATTTGCATTTAAAGAGACATGCACGAAAACAGCGTGTTTCTGCTTCCAGTCAAAATAGGCATTTTCAAAGTGATATAATGATCTGTGGGGTATTTTCAGCTGAAACTTAACAGACACATTCTGGGGACACCTGAGACTTATATTACATATTGTAAAAAGGGGCATGCTAGGTCAACTTTAATGCTGGCAGGAGAGTTCAGGCTCATGTAAGTGGAATTTTCTTTTTTTTTTTTTTTATGTATTATGCATTTTTCAATTGAACCGTACTGTTTGTGCTGCAGGTAGTTTTTACATTGCAGTTACATTACAGGAAACACTGCTGTGGGCTGCATCATGACATGACTTGGCATGAACTCACCAACGTTCTCATACTTTCAACCTACAGATTGAAAACGGCATTTTTTAAAGTCAGCATGAAATCAAAATTCACCGTATTATTTTTTCTTAATGCAAGTTATTGGTCATATTATGACTGATTCATCCATGCATTATGTTTTACTTTCTTTTGACCTTGTAATTTTTATTCAGATTATTAACTCAATCTCAGTGGTGAATGCTCAGATACAGTCAACAACTGATAGGTAAAACCAACTCGGATGTAGAAGACCTGTCACTATTTCCGTAACATCATGACTTCACTGCACGCTGACATCTAAAATGTGTACTTCAAAGCCTGTCACCAGTTTCCTGAGTGAGCGATCACATGACTCAAAACATTTCCAGTTGAAAGGTTTTATCATATGATTGATGAACATGAAAGAACAAAGGGGGGTTGATATTCTGAGAGCTTCCTTTTCCTCCCTTCTTCCTGGTACATTTCATGGTTAAGCCCATTGAAAGGTATGCACACTAAGCGATGTGAGATCTACTGAAGGACACCAATGGCCTTAACAATGATTTTAATTGGAAATAATAGTACTGTATTATCTGGGGGATTTGTTTAAAGGCCATTCTTTGGAATGCAAGTGTTCAAAAGTCTTGCCTTCATTAGAGAATAAGAGCTTAAATCTTCTCTGTGATTTGGAATTTGAAGAGAGCGGCCTGAGACGTATGAGTTGCATCACGCACAAGTCAACAGCTGCCAGAAAGGACCTTGTATCCTCTTGAGAGTTTACAGTCATTTGGACCATACTTGCACGTATTTGAAGTTTGTGACCTAAAAGACAAAGAGGGTTTTTATAGATCATCATTTCAAACCTCAAAGCAAATTCAATCTTCTTTTTTAAAGTTCAGGAACAGCATCTTCAGACAATGCGTCACCATCTCAGGTCACAAGCCTCTGCAGGCTAAAAGAAAATCATTTATGTGTTTTATAGAAAAAACTCCATGGGAGTAAATTGAATAGCTAGGATTGAATTTACTTGACCAGCAGAGACAAGCAATAATGAAAGTCAACTGAAACTAGAACATGTGGGGTCAGAGGTCAAGAGAGGAATTCATGCATAAATGCAGTGCAGTCAACCAACATATATCTAACAATCAGTATTACATCACTTGAAGCTGATGTAAGCACATGCCTGAACATTAGGCATGTGTAAATTGTCATAGCTGATCGACTGACTGATCAATAACAAGCAGAGGGTGTTGATCCAGGCTATATAGTAAATGCAGTCTTTAGCAATATTGCTTCCTGGTTATCCACATGACATGAATAAATCTGTTACATGAAGAACAGATATGTTTGGTTTCATTTGTTTGTTGTTTGGTAGATGCTTTTTATCAACTGAGTAAGGTAAAATGGGGCTAACTGTTAGATCAGATTAATTTAAATTTAATTTTTCTTGTTGCATGTGATGACCTCAAGGTAAAATTTGCAGTTCATAGTGACAAACAGGTGTCTAAGAAAATGTTGTGATGCTTTCTAGTATTTACTGTTTGGGGAGCACCACCATGCTCAGGGGTATTATTTATTGTGGATGTCAGTCTTTGACAGTTTCTTCAGCATAATGGAACAGAACAGTAGAGAACTAGAGTGCCGATGGGTGGAGAATGTCCTGTTTAGAGAAGCATGGCATCTTTGCTGAATGTTTTTGTAAATGGCATTTCCTTTTCATGACCTCTAGGGATAGTTTGAAGAACAGACTGATGTTATAATAAGGAGGAGAAAGATAAGAGGATTGAAAGGATAAAAGAAAACGGAAATATGTTTTGACTCAGGTTATGCAATCAGTCCTCCTGTAATGGTGAAATGAGGCCACACTGGCCCACACACACCTTGAATTTCTGATTTACGGTATGACCTGATCGAAAGAAGCCAAGTATGTCTTTTTTTGCAATGCTGTTCTGTTCAAATTTGAAAGTGTGTCACTTTGTGTTACAAAGAAAGACACTACTATTCAAAAGTTCGGGGTTGGGTACAATTTTATGTTTCTGAATGAAGTATTTTATGCTCACCATTGCTGGATTATTTGATCAGAAATTCAGTAAAGATGTTATATTGTGAAATAATAGTACACAAATAACTGTTTTGTATTTTAATAAAAAAAATATAATTTATTCTTGTGATGGCTGAAATTTCAGCATCATTACTCCAGTCTCAGTGTCACATGATCCTTCAGAAATCATTTTAATATGCTGACTGGGTGCTTAAGAAAAATTTCCTATTATTATCATTGCTGAAAACAGTTGTATCGATCAAAGTATTTCTATTGATACTTTGATTAATAGAAAAACAGCATTTATTTGAAATAGAAGTCTTTTTCAAATCTTTTTAGTATTCATTTCTTTTAAACATTACTGAGTATTACTCCAGACATTCACTGTTCTCTCTATTTTCTCTTTTTCTGTCTCCGCTATCTGTTGATAAGCAGTTTCTCACTCCAAGAGAAAATAAACACCGTACCAGCAGCAATCATAGAGTTATAAACATGGACCATTTCCCCTGTCTATGACTGTACAGAAACGCGAATGCTAATCATTGTTACCTTTTCCACCTCAGCATGTCTAGACAGAGCTTTGACTGCAGAGGACACGATTCATACTGAGAAAAGTATGAGGGTAGCAAGTAGAATGTCAGGTGAATGTCATAATTTATGAGTGATTCATGATAAGAAGAAAGTCAGGTTTTATTGAGCTGAAGATGTAAAGGTAAACTTCTTTGAACAGTTTTTTTAAGAACTCTTCTGCTCACCAAATGATTTATTTAATCGAAAGTACAGCAAAAAAATAAAAATGTTGAAATATTTTTATTTTGAAATAAAATAACTTTTCTATTTGAATATATTTTAAAATGTAATTTGTTCATGTGATTTTAAAGCTAAATTTTTAGCATCATTAGTCATTGTAATATTCTGATTTGCTGCTCAAAAAACATGTATTATTATTATGAATACGTTGAAATCAGCTGAGTGGATTTTTTTTCAGGTTTCTTTGGTAAATAGAAAGTTCAGAAGAACTTTTCTGAAATAGAAATCCTTTGTAACATTATAACTGTCTTTATCATCACTTTTGATCAATTTCCTTGCCTTGCAATTTCCTCAAAGCATCCTTGCTGAATAATGTACTCAACTGTTTTAAATACTGCTAATAGTAATAATAAAAAATGTTTCTTGAACAGCAAATCAGCCTATTAGAATGATTTCTGAAGGTTCATGTGACACTGAAACCTGGAGTAATGATGCTGAAAATTTAGCTTTGATTACAGGAAAAAAAGCAGTTATTTTAAATAGCAAAAATATTTCACAATATTACAGATTTTGCTGTATTTTGGATCAAATTAACTTTAAAGAAGAAACTTTAGAGACTGTGAATACGATTCATTTTTGAAGGTTTATGTGTTGTAGAACTTGCCAACTGTGACCTATAGTGGGCAGTGCAGTCTGTAGCTTTAAATTATAGTCAGCTTGCAATAATTACAGTAAACACAGGCATTAAAACCAACAGCTTTATGATATTTTGACCAATATTAAGTGATGAGTGTACAAATTCAAATTAGTCAGATTTTTCATAGACATCATGGAAAAAAAGAGTACATTTAGTATGCGTCACTCTTCCTGCATCATCTGAGCATCCGCACCAAACCTGCACACACTAGATTTTACTCCTGTCTCCTCTCTTTTGGGACAGGTCTGTTTCTGTTCCTGTCCATCCTGTATCAGGGTCATATGATCATATTTACCTAAGGGTACTATGTTACGGCCAAAAACAGGAAGAGAGCATCCTTGATGTCAGGGTCAGAGGTCAAACTAAGGGGCACTTCTCTTTTAATGGCCGGATATGAACATTCTTATGTGTATGGAAAACCGTTGGGACAGTCATCACTTTTTTTGTTCTTTTCAGGGAGAGTCCAAAGATTTCCATGGTGTGTTCCTGCCAAAGATTTATTAGATCTCATATATAAACACAAATCAAAATGAAATGTTGCTGTTTTCTTATTGAAGGACGTCACTGAGATTGAATATTTTCTGAATCTTACACAGTCCTCCCTAAAATCAGCCAAAAAGGTTTTATGTTCAGCAGCCTTCTTAAGTGTTGAAGGCTCCTTTGGCAGTCCTGATGTTGTGAAAACAGTATGACTGTGGATGGATGGTATAAGTGATGAAGACATCTGGACTGTATTTTCATCCCCGATGGAGATGGAAGAATCTCCAGAGAGCTCAAGCACATCCAAGCCCTGCAGATGGTAAATTAATGGCAAATCCAAGACATACCGCACACAGCCTCGCACCACATTCCAAACGCATTATTCAGAGCCGCACATTTATCAGCCTTAAAAAATATGTCTACTGTTGGTGGCACTGTAGCTATTTTAGGTCAAAGACATCTAAGATACCTGGAGAAAAGCTGTCCGTTGACATGGCGCTTGCTCAGCTGGCACAGGCCTGTTAAAAGCAGAAGACAGGGACAAATGTCCTCAATATGTCTGTCACTGTCAACACCGGCTAATGAACTTTTTGTGATTTATATGTTGCTAGTGAAAATGTTATTCAATCAGAATACACAGATACTTCTGAATGAACATCAATCCAGAGAGATGGTGTACACGCTCAAAAATGAAGGTTCTTTATTGCAGTCTGGAGTCTTTAACATTCAAGGAAAAAAAATTTAATTGCAGAAAATGTAGTTTATGGTGGAAAACGGTTATTTAGATTATCAAAATTTTCTTCACATTAAGAAAAAAAATTCTTCTTTTAAGAACTGTTTACTGAAAGTTTCTTCGGGGAATCCAAAATTGTTCTATATACTGTAGCATCGCTGTGAAAACCCTAATTTGGGTCCTTTCTTGAGTTTGCATACTTATCTAGTCTTGATGTTTAATGGTAAACAAACTTGGCTTGCTGTCCTCGATCGACGCACGAACCCGACGCTCTGCTTGAACCCTGAGTTCAACCCCCTCATTGTGGTACAACACAGATGTGAATAACAGAAATAGAGGTGGAGATGGGGAGGTAGAGGGACGCTGGAAGAAGTAGTCTCCTCCTGAACCTACGTTTCTTCCTTTAATTTTAAAGGAAGTGTAGTTATAACATTTACCAGCACGGACTAACTGCTTCTTGCTAACCAGGCCAAGGGCCAAACCAGGGCCACTTGTTCTAGGTCCATGTTTGTCTATAATAATTTGGTGTTTACTTTGTGCTTGTCAGCTACTTCCTGAAAGTTTATGTGTGTCCAAACTTGAATGAAGACTAGTCCTGAAGTTACTAACAGTGCCGCTATCTGGGATCTCCTCGCTAATGTGCTCAATCTGTCAGTCTGTCAGCTAGTTGCACAGAAGTGCTTTAATAGGATCATTTGCTAAGCTGTCAGGCACTGAGCAAACAAACATAACAAATATACACTTACCCACAGACAACACAGGCGCCACTAGTGAAAATACTATTTTACAACTTCTTAGTAACTATTGTGCATAACAAAGCAACTTTCCTATTCAAACGAATATCTTATTTGTTTAGGATTTTAACTTCGTCTCTTTGCAAGCCACAGAAAAATTGTTCTGTTCCCACACTCATGCTATGAGCGACTAAGTTTTAACATAGTGTTTGGGTTAAGTCATGCCTCACCTAGAGCATAAAGTGAGTCAGAACTGCCAAAGGTGCCCTTTAAAACAAACTGGTGCATGACACTCCTGGCACTTGAGCTGACATGAACACCACAGATTTATGAGCGGCAGTTTTTAAGACTTAATGATCATGTTATCCAGCATGATTTGAGAATAATCTTGTGCTTTAATAGAAAACCTTTTTTTTAAAGAAATTAAAATATTTATGCAGCATGGTTGAATCAAACAGTGTATACAAAAGTGACAGTAAAGATATGTATGATGTTATTAGGGCTGGACAATAATTCAATATCAATATATATCCCAATGTAATTTTTTTCGGAAGCGGTGATATAATTTTTAAACACATTTCCGATATTACAATATACATTACTAGTGTTTCCCATACGTTGATTTATTTGTGGCGGTTGACTTCGTTGAATAAACACGAGCACTGCACGTTTCAAAATCATAACACGGAGCGATGGAATTTTCATTTTATCTGATAAAGTACCGTATGTGACCGGGAAAACTACTGTTCCTACCGCTCCAAAAGTGACTCCTGCTGGCAAAGAATGAATTAGCATTTTCAAAATGTTGTTGCTCATTCTTTTTTTCTGTTTACTGCAGCAACTCTGAGCACTTTTCTTATTATTTATCCTGGCCGAAGCACTTTTATTTCAATCTATAAGAATAATCAGCCTATGTTTTAGTTTGAAGTTAAAGATATTTCTGTCATGACAACTCTCGGAGGGATTGGCATGATAATGTTCATGACAATGTTAATGTATTTGGTGTTGGTCCAATACATCCACAACATGCTACTGTGAGCATGTAAGAAATATCGCTGCTGCACATATAACACATATGAATAACCCCCATATAGCATACATGAATCACCCCGTAGCAGATCTATACAGGTGGAGCTGGGGAAGGTGGAGGTTTTCTGGAGAGAACTAATCAGCTGCCATGTGACAATGATGTCGGCAGGTCAGATTGAACTAGAACTATCAGACTGTGCCATCTTAGAGTTTAATGCCAGAACTCTGTATTAATATTAATAAGGTGAGTCTGAGAGTCTTACGTTTATTTGACAATGATTTCAAATTTCTTGTTTGCATGAAGGCTAAATACAAATAAAAGGCGAACATTAATTTATTTGTGCCAATTTTTATTTCTAAAATATTATATGGTTTTATAGGAGGAGTTAGCAAATTCATTTTTCAGACGTTTGTAGGTACATATCTATTGTAGGCGTTCTTGGCAGTTTTTCTGAGGCTTTTATTGTTCATATCGATATCGGAATTATATTGTATCGACCAAAATTAAGAAATATATTTTGTGATATAGATTTTGATCATATCGTCTAGCCCTAGATGTTACAAAAGATTTTTATTTCAAATGCTGTTTTTTTAAACTTTATGTGTATCAAAAAATATGTTTACCCAAACATTTTAGGCAGCACAACTTTTTTCAACATTTATAATAAGAAGAAAAATTTCTTGAGCAACAAATGAGCATATTAACATTTTTTCTATCATGACAACTCTCGGAAGATTTGAGCATGGCAATGGATATGACAATAATAATGTATTTGGTCTTGGCACAATAGATCTGCTATGCTGCTGAATTACTGCTTATTGCTGTTGTTGTAGATTATCGCTGCTGCTGCAAAGCAAGAACAGGAACTTGCTATTGTGAATACATACGCCAATACAGCGCTGTGAGTATTTAAGATGTATTACTGCTGCACAAGTAGCATGTATAATAACCTGTAGCAGATCTATACAGGTGGAGCTGGGGAGGTGGAGGGTATCAGAGGAACTCTGAACTCTCTAGTGCTAACCAGCCATTTAAATGTAAAGCAGCAAGCTCATTGGCTGCGTATGCAACATGAATCAATCAACTTGTGCCAAGTAGTTTAATGCTGTTAATATCATCATTTTGCGCCATCTAGAGTTTCATGACAGAACTTGGCATTTCTAAAGTGTCGTGGGACACTGAAGACTGGAGTAATGGCTACTGAAAATTCAGCTTTGGTATTACAGGAATAAATTACATTTTAAAAATATAGAATATAAAAATAGAAAACATGTATTTTAAATTGTTCTAATGTTTCACATTACTATGTTTACTATATTTTTGATTAATGCAGCCTTGGAGAGCATTAAAGTCTTTAAACATCAAACCTGAAAACTACTACTTCAGTCTTACCTTCCCTAAACTTTTGAATAAAAATGTTTATCCAGATTTGAAATTTCAAAGTAGTGTCAGACTTTTGAACTTTTCTCACACTATTCCTGTTAGAACACTCTCTCAGCACAAAAGCCTCGTACAGGATCTTGCCTTCGGCTGAAAGGTTATCATGAAGAAGTGGAATCTGTGTAACAGATAAAATTGAGATGTGTGAGGTCAGCACAGAGTTGAAAGGTCAATCTTTATTGTATGTGCTCATCATGAGGCGGCTAGTTTGTGAATGTATAATGTGTGTTTGAGTTTTACTACTCTACCTTCTGCCTGAAGCCTTCACATCTCTCATTGTTTTCTTTTTTTCCTTCCTGCTGTGTATGTCTCTCTCTTCATTTTTTTCTTTGTCCTTGCTATTGTTTTCATTTGTGTGAAGAGGACAGACTTTCAACAGGAATGAACTTGGAGAAGGAAAAAGGAGTAAAAAAGCCTGCA
Source organism: Labeo calbasu (assembly GCA_019740295.1). Taxonomy (NCBI): domain Eukaryota; kingdom Metazoa; phylum Chordata; class Actinopteri; order Cypriniformes; family Cyprinidae; genus Labeo; species Labeo calbasu. Next base: position 18,279 of record JAHKKF010523112.1, on the reverse strand, counting down.
GTGGGAGATGGGAAGGAAGGTCAGTGCATCTCAAGTGTTTATTATGCTGATGATGAGTGACAGTCTGACAGAGGAACACAGTCAAAGCTCTGCTGTATCAGTTTCAAGCTCCTCCCCCTCTGCTCTACGTCACTGACTGAGTGTTTATGTGAAGTTTGCTCTTGGCAACCCCGGGGCTGCACTCTGATTTACTTGAGTACATGGCAGATGGAGAGGACAGACCTCTCTCTCGCTCTTTATCCTTCTCTGCTTCTGTCTGTCTGTCTCATGCTCGGGTCGGATTGCCTGTACCTGTCTGAAGAGTCTGAGGGGATTGCTCATATTCACAGAGTGCGTGTTTCTGTCAGACACACTGCCTGTCTCCCAGTCTGCAGGTAGAGTGGAAAGTATGTGTGAGAGTCTGAGTCAGTTTACAGATTTAATGAGCAAAGTTTATGTGTAATTGTGCAGTATTTTATTGCTGCAGTATTTTACAGTCTGAGACTATGATGAAGTGTAGAATACATTTAGTGAATATGTAAATGCAATGATAAACAGTACGCTCGGGGAATAGAATACTACCACTGTTTGCCACATGTGTTTGTTTGAGATGGTGTATAGTGTGTTTTGTGTTTGTTATGTGTGTGTGGCTAAATCTAGATTTCACATTTAACTACCAGCTACTGCTTACTGTTTTAGGTAAACATGTGCAATCTGTCCGTATGTGTACTTGTTTCTTGAAGAGTTCGGCAAAAGAATATGGATTTATAGTGTGTGTCTACCTAAGGGTTAGCATACAAAGCTTACTTGACTATACCTTTTCTCTAATAAATATGTTTCAGTTTCTAAATTAAGAGCCATTTTTGATATTTAGTGGTGCTTAAAGTAAAAAAACTGCTTACTGTAGGTGGTGTAATGGCTGGTGTAAAAGTCTTATAAAAAGATTACAATTCTTGGAAAAAGGTCATCTTTTTTTGGCAATTCAAAGTCAATGTGTGGACTATTTCAAGGTCACTATGTTTTTGTTTAATTAGATTTTTTTTAGCTTTTATTAAAAAGTGTGTTTTGTTCAGGCTGAATAGCGGTTGGAATTAAGTAAAAATTATAATGTAATATTATTTGTAAAAAATAACTTTTAAACCTTTATTTAAAGTGCATTTAATAGTTACTATTTTTCACTTGTCACTAAATCACTTTTTTTTTGACAAAAATATGATGAATTAGTTTCAAAAAATGCGTGAAACTAATACAACGATCACATTTCTGGACACATGTAACTTTATAGATTTTATAACTGATCTCAGACTGCCTAATTTCTCACCGACCCTTATTAAAAGCTATGCTATGTTTGCTTTCCTTACGTTTTTATGTATTTATGTAACAAAGAGTCTTGAGACATGCTTGTGTAGGAGACATGCTTGTGTAGATCCAGCAGTCTCTTTCTGTGACAAGAGCATTGTGCATGTTTATGAGAGTTTACCTCCTCTGAAGTGGTGTTTAACATTTTTTCATGTCAGTTTCAATGGTCTTAAAACATAAAGCAGACCGCTTCTTTGGGATTAAGTTTTCCTTTGTTGACTTTATCCCATCAGGTATATGAATATAACCACTGATTAGGCCACCAGACGACATTACGCACAGAATGATGAATTTAGTTTCTTGCTCTGAGGGAACTTCCTTTAGAAAATGATACATACTTAGCAGAGATCCAACGGAGGGATGCTGCCAGCCTAAATCAGGACTAAAAAAGAGCCCTTGTTCCCTTTTGGCTTCCTTTGATGCAAAGAGTGTCTGAGATTGTCTGAATGTTTTGTAGCTAAGAGGTCATCCAAAAGGGATGCTATGGGTGTAAGGGCATAATGTGTTTGCCTTTTTGTTTCTGTTATTTGACACAGTACAGCTTAAATGGATAATTCAGGAGGGCTGACTGCTGCTATTTTCTCTCATTTTTCTTTCAGTTCTCTAAATTGAGCTATATTGCTCAAGAGCAAAGAAGTTCTTTGTAACTTTCCATTGTATGGACACTTATCTTCTCGCACGTTATTATGCGTTCACATTTATGCACATTCACATGCATCCAGGCGTACCCAAAACAAGGCATTGATGTAAATGCTCACCAGATGTCGTTGAGACTGAATAAACAATAGAAGTTTATCGCAGATATTTGCATATCTTACTCGTCATCGTCACAGGAGTTATCTGATTATGTTACTTTGATAGAAACACCAGGATTGTTACTGGCTGAACTCCTACAAGCACTTAGAAATTATTTAAAAGGGGCATCTGGGAACTATCAGCATGTTTCTAAATGCGCGTATTTATATCTAAGTTCTCATGAGGGACCATGAGCCAGGTTTTAAGGATCAGGAGACAAATATGGTCAGGGCTTAAGAAGTATATGAAGTGGAAATCGGACAAGAATTTGGAAAGGAAATAAGAGAACGGACTGAGAAGGACTTTTTAAGGAATAAGCTATTGTTTACTCTGGATGGCTACGAAAATCTCTTCAAAGTGAAGTGAAGCAGTTTCGCAAAACTGTTTACTTTATTGTTCTAGTACTCGAGCGGTCTTGCAATAATATTTATGGACGTCTGATGTTTTTATCTGGGTCTTGTCATACACTCAGGTATGTCTGCACTTGGATTAGCTGTCTCAGACATCAATGCAAGAACCTGATTTACACACAGACACGTTGTAGCAGCCTGTTATTTTCATGTCCCCTGTCAAATAAATTTCTACTATTAGAGGAACATTGCTTCAGCAGAATATACACTCATTAATAACCAGTGATGATCTAAATGGCTATGATGGTTCACAGAACTGCCAGACAATAGGGTTCCATATAATCATGATTACTTCATTGTCTTGTGAACTGGTCTTGTGTATATACTCTATTATTTAGGCAGCTGTCTTCTTATGGACTGATGGCGCTTCCTGTGTAGTTTTGTCTTATTCTAAACCATTTCTGGTCTCCTCCCTCTGGGGTTTCAAGATATGCTTGGGTTAGTAGGGTTGATCATTGGGGGTTAGAGTTTTTGTAGTGGATCTATTTACAAACACCCTCTGCTGAACCTTTTAGCACTCTTTGGTGACTATAAGTTAGTTTTATTCAGAATCGAAGTGCTGGTACTCTTACAGTTCTTGGGAATGAGTTGTCTTCTGTTGTTTTTAGTTTACATTTTTGCCTGAGAAATGTAGATCATTGTGAAGAGTGTGTTTCCTCTTAGTTGATATACTATAAAATTAGCTTACGATTAAATTAATGATCATGGTACTCAATTTAGCCTGAATCATAACGTGAATACATTAAAAAACATTTTGGAGACATTACCCAAAACTCCTGATACGTCATATAGGATGTGTGCTGCGTATGTTATGTCTGTTTGGTTTTATAAAGGCAAGTGTTTCTCACAAAAGCCTTTGTGTCCAGTAAATGAGCATAATACTTCTGATGAATGATGGTGGTTTAGGTTTCAGTGCGCTTTGAAGTATGGCGTAATGCTACATGTGTTTGTGTTTTGCTCTTCCCTTTATTCTCGGCTTGCACTTTTTGTTTTTTAAAGAAGGGACAGTGTATGTGAGAAAGAGAAGGGCATATGAAAGAGTTAGGGAGGAGGGGAAAGGAAAAGGATTTTGTGGTTTGCATTGCCCTGAAGCTGTTCTCATCTTCCCACCCTGAAAATGCATGATATTAAAGGGATATTTCACCCAGAAATGACAATTCTGTCATTAATTACTCACCCTCCTTTCCGTGAGCCCTCACTGCTGTGATTGGTCAGATGGCGGAGTCCTTTATGATTGGTTTACCGCGTACAGCGTGTTGAAAAAAAACGACACGCCCATTGCTATAACTGATTGATAGCTCTGGATACTTGTCAATACATAGAAAAGATGGCATCGATTTACCATACCAATTCGAGCCAGAGTGACGATGAAACAGCTGAAGTGGCTGACCGACAAGTTAGCACAGTCTACCGTGGAAAGTGCTCGCAATTTGCTTATGTAAGCGAACCGGGCACACCTCTATGTTGTAAACTTCAACATTGTATAATGCATTAAGGGGGCTTTCACACCGAAAGCGCTGCGCTGGCCACTGGGTTCAGTGCAGCCCTTCAGAGCGGCAAAAGTTCATTTGAACAACTCATTTGAACTTTGTCCTCCCGTGGTGGAAGCAATTGAAACGAATGGGTTTCATAGCACAGCGTGCGCCATCCTTTATCATTACTCCAACTAATGAGACAGACAGACAGTCAAGCTGCATCACAAATTGTCAGACTACAGTGGGTCCACAGCTGAACAACAGAACTACAGAAGCGTGATTTAGCCGGTTAGCAAGACATGTGCTGGGTTGTTACACAACATAACTGTCATTAATCTGGTCGGTGACTGGCGGTCCGCTCACCACCAGATGTCGCTCTCACCCTGTCACAACACTCAGACTGTTGCACCACACCCCGGACTACATTTCCCATCATTCAGCGCGCTGATTGGGTCAGCACCTGTGACCAATCAGCGGCGCTATAAAAGCCCCGGTCTTTCTCCTTGCAAAGCACGGAGTATTGTGATTAGTATTGTTGTTGTTATTATTATTGTTAGCGTTCCTAGTTTCCTTGTTCCCCGTGTATAGCTTTCTCGCCTGGCCTTATCGTCTCTTCTGTCTCACCGCCTGCCTACTGGACTCTAGCTCGTTAAGGATTACTCTTCTGTCTCACGTCTTGGATTATGTTCGCCGCTGATTGACCCACGCCCGCTTCACGGACTCTCTCTATGTCTTGCCTGTGTTATACCTGTTTGTTACTGTTCTGACCCTGCCTGTTGTCGACTATGTCTCTATCTCGTCCTCTTAATAAAAGCTCGCAAATGGATCCGCTCGCCTCTCTCACACCGTTACAATAACATACACAACTACATATTTTGAACGATTGCTAGAAAATACAATCTTTGTAGATTCATCATCTTTTGGAAGTGAATATAGAACAATTTTACTCACAGCGCAGGATACAGCGTCTTCTGTATAATGTACGTGTAACTTTCCATGTGACGTAAACCACATGGAAATTGTACTGTTTGTGGGCAGGCGAGTTGTTCGCGACGTAGAAAGTGGGCGGACATTATGCAAATGTGTTACTTCGTGACGTATGGCCGTAACAGAAAAAGATTCTAATTCCTTACGACTCTTCCAGGCAACTGTGAGCCGACTCATTTTTTTGATAGACGATAACTTTATCATGCACTGTCGGCTTCACAACTTTGCAGATAGTTTATGTTCACATACAGCTACATGAAACACTGCATGAAAGATCATATTTGAAAAGGCATAAGCACTTTAATATAGTCCCTGTGACATCAGTAGCTCAACTGTAAAGTTATGAAGCTTGTTTGTGTGCACAGAAAACAAAAATAATGACTTTATTCAACAATTCCTCTTTTGTCAATGTCCTACTACCTACTGTGTTTGCCCTGTACCAGCTATTAAATGTGTGGGACGCAACTCTTTGTCTTCCATCTCTTTCATTCCATCAACTTAACGAGTTATTCGGTTCAAAGCGTTACATACTACAGTACTAATTAAACAATAACATACAGTTTTCATGATCCCTCTTATTTTGTTAAAATTATTAAAGGAGAAGTCCACTTCCAAAACAAAGATTCACATACAATGTACTCACCCACTTGTCATCCAAGATGATCATGTCTTTCTTTGTTCAGTCGTAAAGAAATTATGTTTTTTGAGAAAAACATTTCTGCATTTTTCTCCATACAATAGACTGGAATGGTGCCCCAATTTTGAACTTCCAAAAAGCAGTTTAAATGTGTTTTCAAATGATACCAAATGCGGTTGTAAACAATCCCAGCCGAGGAGGAAGGGTCTTATCTAGTGAAACGATCGGTTATTGTCATTAAAAAAATACAATTTAAATACTTTTTAATCTCAAATGCTTGTCTTGTCTTTCTCTCCCTGAAATCTGTGTATTCTGACTCAAGACAATTATGTCGAAAAACTACAATCGTATTTTCTCCCTTAACTTCAAAAATCATTTAAAAATCATCCTACATCACTGCAGAAGTACCAACCCAGTCTTTGAAATGTGAACATGCAAAGAAGATGAATCACCCTTAACAAAAAAGGTAAAACAGCGATATAAGACGATTTCAAGGTTGAGGGAAAACTTGAGATGGGAGTTTTTCAACATACCCAAACTGTCATGAACCGGAACAAAAACAGTCCAAGCAGAGTAAGACAAAATGAGCATTTGGCATTAAAAAGTATATAAATTGTATTTTTTTAAATGAAAATAACCATTCGTTTTGCTAGATAAGACTCTTCTTCGTTGGCTGGGATCGTTTGAAATTTAAACTGCATTTTGGAAGTTCAATATCGGGGCACCATAGCAGTCCATTATATTGAGAAAAATGCTGAAATGTTTTCCTCAAAAAACACAATTTCTTTACGACTGAAGAAAGAAAGACATGAACATCTTGGATAACAAAGGGGTGAGTAAATTATTTGTAAATTGTTGTTCTGGAAGTGGACTTCTCCTTTAACATTTAGCATATTCTGCAAGGCGTCTGTGAAATTTTAAGCACAACTGTATGTATAAGGGACGTATGCAGTTCCATAATAAAAAGGCTCCTTTATGTACTTGAATATGAATTTACAAAAGTAACTCAGAATGCATAGCAAAAAGTAATGCCCTCAGTAACACCAGTTTACAGTCGTTTGTAATTTGTGGATAGTTTCTACATATATTTGAAATACTGGTATCAACAGATGGATCTCATGTTGTTTTCACTGATCTCTATTATCATCACAATAAACAGAACACAACCTGTGACCTCTGTCCTTTTCTCAATACCGATTGGTATGTTGCGTGACCACAACTCGAGTGAAAAGTGACCTCCCACGTGGACACAAGGAAAGGATTACAGACACACTCCTGCTTTCAATTAAACCCTAGTGAGATGACAACTCACACATTTGTTTAAGCAATAAACAACTGGGGCTTTATAACCAGAGAATTAGATTAATCACCCTTATGGAAGTTCAGTTACTTTTTATTTGTGACCCTGGACTACAAAACCAGTCATAAGGGTCAATTTTCTGAAATTTATACAAATTGCATTAATAAATAAGCTTTCCATGTATGATTTGTTATGATAGGACAAATTTGGCTGAGATACAACTATTTGAAAATCTGGAGGGTGCAAAAAAATCAAAATACTGAGAAAATCACCTTTAAAGTTGTCCAAGTGAAGTTCTTAGCAATGCATATTACTAATCAAAAATTAAGTTTTGATATATTTACGTAGGAAATTTACAAAATATCTTCATGGAACATGATCTCTACTTAATATCCTAAGGATTTTTGGCATAAAAAAAAAATCAATAATTTTGACTGTTGTCTATTGTTACAAATAAACCCGTGCTACTTACAATTGGTTTTGTGGTCTAAGGTCACATTTGTTTACGGAGGCATTTTTTAAAGGTTTTGATTCTAACAACTTACAATTTAATTGTACTTTAACCCATATGATAATCTAAAATTGGATATGTACACTTTCTAGCCATTATATTGTTATTCTACTAATATTAAAATAAACATTGAGGTTGATCAGCAGCAAATTTCCTCTCAGCAACTCTTTTTTGGCTTTTAGTTCTTCTCATTATTGTCATCACATCAGATGTGCCAACATGTATGACTACACACAGGATGTATGCTGTCAGAGGAATTACATAAGGTCAAAAAATGACCGCTAGCTATTGTATGTTTACCCAATACAGTGCCGCTGCCAAGTCTAAAAGTAGCTATCCTTGAATCCAAATTAAACACTATTTGAGACGCTCACATAGTGTTTTTCACATATAGCATATTTGAAGTACTTAGACCTCTTGGCTTTTTTTGTTTTTAGTAACCCAGACAAGACCTTTCAGGGCATGTTTACCCATACGTGTTTCTATTAGGGAGAAATATATTAAACTATGAATGTCTAAAAAACTTAAAGACTGTTGGGAGTGATTTCACACCCTTTAACCCCAGCATCTGCTTTATGATATTTGATGGTCGGTTTGTAAAAGGTGTGCAAAGCACTTTAAATGCAGTATATAAATTTCAGCAGGGTAAATCCTGCTCTTGGCGATACGCCTTGCTGCAGAATTCCAACTCTGATCAAACGCACATGAATCAGCTTCCCTTTAAAATCATAAACAGGTGTGCCCGAGCTGGGCCGCGATTAAACTGCAGAAATCCTGCTGAGACTGAAAGCAATGCGTTCACTGTTTCACTTCTGCTTTCTTTTTCTGTCTGTCTATTCTCAGGGTGACCATACGTGGGCCACCATGCTGGGGCAGAGCGTGAGGCTGCAGCCGGTTGCCATCCAAAGCCTCTCAGAGCTGGAGAGAGCACGTCTGCAGGAAGTGGCTCTTTACCACTTGGAAAGAAGAGACCTGGATTTTAAGATCAGCATCCCTAGAGGTACATTTCCTTGTTGAAATATCTAGTTTTGTGATGACTGGTAACCACGCATGAGAGAAGTAGTGCATGTTTTTACACAGTCTATGATTATTTCAGACAGATGCTTATCGAATTCCCAAGAAATCCATGCAAATATCACGTCAAAGTCAATTCAGAGGTATTTCAGAGGGATTTCCGACAGTAAATCTGCTAGATAAGCCTGCTGAGAGGTGAATGTGGGATTTGTGAAATGGAGTACAGCGGTGCCATACCACCAAAACATCAAAATTGTTGCACACCACTGTTTGGGTTATGACCCAAAAATAGCTTTGTCATAAACAGCAAGGAAAAACAGCTCAGAATCCAATTAATACAATGTAATCAACCATATTATCTTGCATAGTTATAAATAGGCTTATCTCTCTCTATTATAGACATATCATTTGTGTTGTTGACGCCAAAGACTGTGCCTCCAGTCAAGGTATTTTAAAACAAATTCATCTGTCACTTGGAGGAAGCCACCAAATTAGGCAAACGCCAACATGGACAGATTGCAAGACATGTCCTTATCCCTGATATCCAAGAATAAAACTGTGTGAAATATAAGACAATACAAGTTAGCCTAGTATTTTTTCCATGTGTTTGCCTTCTGCTGCAGTTTATGCAATTATAAATTTGTCATTTGCAATATTGCTGAGCCTTTGCAGTCAATTAGATTAAACGTTTCAAAATACATTTAAAAGGGGGCTTACACACATAGTTTTGCCCAGTAATACTATAGAGTAGTATTGCAGCCTTCATGTCTCTAAAAGACATAGGTTTACTATTCTCTCCGAAAACAGCCGAGCTCCTGGAAGTACTGTGGGCGGAGCTAAAGAGTTACGAGCACTTGTGCGCCGACTGCTAATACACAGAAATTTTATGCAGTTTCACTTACTTAATCATGACCGGGATTCCTTTATCACTGCGAACACACTATATTTTAGTATCAAACAAAGAGCAAATCTAGCATGGAACTGGGCCTTTTTATAAAACATTTGTCACTGAAATGACGGAAGCAATCAGACAAACTTGCAAATCTCTATTCTGTTTTTGTGCATGTCTCTTTAAATGCAAATGAGCTGTTGCTCCCCGCCCCTTTTTCCAGAGTAGCGCTGTGCCTTTACAGCTCACAGCTCAGATACCCTGCTAAAAAAACATCTGTTTGATGTTGATTATCATGTCTATCATGTTTTAACCATAATAGTTTAAACTTCTGAGTGCACACATCCGAAAAATGTGCACAGAAAGCAGCTACTGAGTACTAAACTAAGTGCTCTTTCATGTCTTATTGCACTTAAACTGTCAAACACACACGTTTATGTTGAAAACACACAGGAGTTACAAAAACCAGTCAGTTATGTCTGTGAAGGTAAGCAGCTGGGAAATAAATCGCATGTTTATAGTAGATCTGTGTGGCAGCAGCGTAATATACAGTAAATAAACCAATAAATCCACTGCTCTCTTGTCTCCTCCGAGGCAGGGAGTCTAAATAGTGTTCTGTGCTCATCTGTGCAGCCAACAACAGAACAGTTAGCATGCTTTGCTCGAACTTTCCCCATGGCGTTAGAACTGATATACCGTTGTTGCGTGTGAAAACAAAATGACAGTGCTGTGGGTGGAAATGTGCAGATTAAGGGACAGTAATATTATTAATCATGAGGGGAGCAAAATCTGGCCAAAAGTGGCCGTTTATTCACAAGCTTGCAGACAAAGGCTTACCAAAAACAAATTACTGGGTTGTTGGCTGCTAAGCAGTTGAGCTGTTCTGTTGTTGTATGTAATAATGAACATAGTAGTCGTCATTTACTCCCGACATCTGAGCCACTGGATGACTTTTGTTTGTGAAGGGAATGCACCTCCTGATCTACATAAATGCGTCTATGTTCACGCAGATGTGAGTATAAGGGTTTTTTATGAATCTTTGCAATCGCCTTTGCTAATAACGTGCTAGTTAGCAAGTTTCATGGCTAAGCGTGGCTAAATGTGGCTAAAGTAGAAGAAAGGGGTGGGGCGGGGCGAGCAGAGCTCATTAACATTTAAAGCAACATCCACCAGAACAGGTTGATTTTTGCAGAGCTGATTTTGACAAGGTAAAAAGGGTGTTTTTTACCCTACAATTGAGAAATTTGAACCAAAGCATGTTATAGACTTTTCATTAAGACCCTAAAGAATCATATCAAGTTCTGGAAAATGGGCATCCGATGACCCCTTTAAGTCGCCTTTTTGGTCATGAAGCAAAATCAGTTTGCTAGAGAGTAATCCCAGATAGCACACATACACTACCGTTCAAAAGTTTGGGGTCAGTACATTTTTATTGTTTCTTTTTTTTTTTTTTTATAAAATAAATTAATACTTTTATTCACCAAGGATGTATTAAGTTAATAATTAAAAGTTTATTTAAAGTTAATAATAAATAATTTACATTGTTATAAAATATTTATATTTTGAATAAACACTGTACTTTTTAAACTTGTTATTCATGAAAGAATCCTGAAAATAAATAAATAAATAAATAAATAAAAAAAAAAATAAATAAAAAAAAAAAATCACAGGTTCCAAAAAATATTTGGCAGCACAACTGTTGATATTATCCAACATTGATCATTCTAATAATAAATCCGCATATTAGAATTATTTCTGAAGGATCATGTGACACTTAAGACTGGAATAACAGCTGATAAAAATTCAGCTTTTCATCACAGGAATAAATTCTATTTTAAAGTATGTTAAAATAAAAAA